>JAPTHN010000104.1:966786-1179420 GCA_026936325.1 Platynereis dumerilii | reverse complement strand
TGCTTCTAAAAAGATTGCATATACATATCGGAGCATGCTTTCAACAGGGGACGCCATCTATAGGTGAAAGTGAAAAACAATATGACGAAGTGGACAGCTCACTTTTAAGATTGAAGAGAGAGTGGGACTCCTTAACATGTTACAAATTTACCCCGTGTAAGGAATCTTGCCTGGTGCAGGCAGTGATATAAGTAGCCACCAACTTAATGTTTCATCTGAAAGACAACAAGCTGGGACTTCGCAATTGACGGTCAAATTTAAAAAACATGATAAAATTAAGGTTAAATGCAGTAAAATATTCGCCCAAAGGAAATCACAAGCTTTCTCTAAAGTATTCAGATGGAAAATTGAAACTTACATAAATTATTTCACATCTAATCATTATTGTGCTTCCAATTATTCCTCACCACTCGTAATGAGCATTTATGCGAATCAAAACAAAATCTCAAAAATTTGGATATGAATCACAACAATTATTTGATAATGTGTTGTCTGGTAATTGTAGAAAGATGAATTTTCACATTTCGACAAGTTGCGCGGACAACAGCTTATTATCCAAAATGGTGTTTCTCGGAAGTGTCTCCCTCATACTTAAGTGCTGTTGGCTGATTAGCTGTCCTCCAACTGGGACAACTATTCCCAGAAGATAAAAAATAACTTTTTTATTAGCTTCTCCACAAGGCTTCAATGAAAATATTGTGTCAATGGAGGAAGGCATCTTTAAGACAGTTTCCTACATCTGTAAAGATAGCTGCTCCACCCACCCCCATCCCACAGGGGTTTCAGAGAGAACCATGGCAACATCATGTGCGCATTTTAAAGCAATGCTTACAACAGAGAATTTGCTGAAGTTACAATAGAAGGACATGTTCACAAATCTTGTCTCGAGAAATTTTGGAAAGAAAAAAGATCCGAAGATTTTTATTTAGATCGTATAGATAATGTCTGTCAGCAGGTTGTCTATCACTTGGTTGTCTACCAGTTGGTTGTCTACCAGTTGGCATGTCTATGACTTGTCTTTACACCTTTCATGTAGCATCAAAGTGTGTAAGCAGTTTAGACTCTCTGTTCGTCTCCTTGGAACTATGAATTGTGACAATTGGAGGCACTGACATCATAGAAATCTCAAGAATTGGTGGTGACCTTTTTCTCGCACTTTAAGAGTTTTTTTACAAGTCGTCCACTTTCAAGCAGCCCTACTATAGTATTGAGAAAACAGCTAAAAACTACTATATAGCCGGCAGAGTTCACGGGGGATAATCATAAAGCGTTCTACTTGCGGGTACGCGTTCTTATTGAGTTGTGGACATGTTTTAATGGAGTGCTTATGAGTAAGTGCAAGAAAAATACCAGAAAAATGCCATAAAAGACAAAAAAATGTTGCGTTAAAAAAAAATGTTGATATTACCATGTAGTAATGGATATTCTAGAGCATCATTATGGTGTGGTTTTAAAATGTTCACCAGATCATATAGTGCAATGTAATGTGCGCAACGGAAAGTTCAGGAAAAAATTAACTCTTTTCTCCAATACTGCACTCATTTCAAAGCATTAGGCACAAAAAAAAAAAAAAAAAAAAAAATTGAGTTGGTTGACTCCTCACTCTAAAAAATTTCAGACAAAATTGGTTTTTTAGATTCAAAATGGTTTTTTGAAAAACCAAATTTCAATGCAAAAAACCAACATGGATTTTTTTAAAAATCCATGTTGGTTTTGCATTGAAATTTGGTTTTTCAAAAAACCATTTTGAATCTAAAAAACCAATTTTGTTCCGACATTTTTTAGAGTGCTCACTACTTTCAGGGAGAATTTCCTTCTCCATTAATAGTTAATGACATGAAAATAAATCATGGTTCATATGAAACACACTATTTTCAAAGGAAGGTAGAGCATCACAGAAGAATAAGAACCAATACCTTTCTAAAAACATCTTCAAGAGAAGCAATCAAGGAGCTGGATAAAAAGTTACAGAGTCAAGGGGATAAGACTTGTCCTGAACATCTAGTCGCCTTTGCTGGAAGTATCCCAATCCAACAGCCAATATTCAGTCACAGAGATATGGATGTCAACATAGATTTCCACAGAAGTCAATATGGTAATTACATCATGAACCTCTTGAGGCCATGCCTAAAAGGAAAGCATATCTAGGAAATTGTCATATCACATCCAAATCACTGTTAACCTAATTTCTCAATGTTGACTCCGAGTCTACAGGGTATTCCTAAAAATAGTCTTGAAACATTGCCAATCATTGATGGCAACTACCTCAGTTGTAGGAAGACATATTTTGGGAAGTGAACGATATACAACTACATGTGGGATTAGGTGGGAATGGCACTGCCCTTTAAGTCAAGTTTTTTCTGCCAGAATACAAGGTTCAAATCAGTGGCATTTAGAATTTTTTTAAAATTTCACCATCCTCCTTTAAGTAAAAAGGCCTTTCTCAATATATAGATTATGATGCCAATTTCTAGCAGTTTGTAGTATCTACCTGGATTCCTGGAATAGATAATTTTGGTCTCGGGAGGGTAGGCTTGTAAAATGATGAATGAGCAGTCAATAATTAAAAGTGAGTTTTTAAATCTAAACGGAAACCACAAATGCTGCAGTGTCTCTAGGGTGACTATTGTCTATGACAACGAAACGAAATAACTATTCAGTTGTTGAACCAATGTATATTTGATCCTGACTCTGAGCTATTTCATAACACTGAAGAAAGCCATGAGAGGTGGCTAAAAGCTTTGGTAAGCTAAATTTTTAGACTCTGAGAGACTATTATAATTATCTCATATTCAGCTGTTGCTGTCAATCAAAAAAAAATCTATTTATCAATTTTCAAACTATCCACTTCAGTTTTGGTTAAAACTTACCGTCGTCGGTCCGTTGTCTATCCATTGGGTGAAATATCATTTATTAGCAATAGGCACAGAAGGGTACCCCTCTACAGTCAATTAAAAAAATCACCATATTAAATTTTCCACACAGTCCTTTCAGTTTTGATTTTTACTCACTGCCATTTATATCCTTTGGGTGAACTATCTGCCCTAAAGGTAAAGGCAGAAATCTTTTTTCCGGGAAAGGGCATTACAAAATGTGAAGTCACCAAATCTTGTTAGGTCTTCACTACCACCTGATCTCATCCTTCAGTTCTTTCGGTTTTACTTTGAAGTTTGACTCCGAAAAACTATTACTACTAGTATTACTACATGGTGTAATGAGAGTTCCTCTCAGTTTCTGACATGTACCTCTAGTCTCTAGGTTTTTTTTTAGTCCATTACAGATGTCAGCAGCGTAACCAGGGGGTCTTGAGCAGGTTGGCACCTGGGGGGGAGGTACAAGTTTCTCTAGGGGGGGGGCACCCTCTATGCTAACTGTTTATTTAAGCCAATGCAAAGAAATTCACATGAGGGGCACCTGGGGGCCACAGATTTAATATGGGGGCTTGCCCCCTGTGCCTCCCATAGGGACAACACTGACAGGTGTTTGCTTTGGATTTTACTTCAAGCATTCTGTGCAATGGGTTTCTGGTCAAAGCTTTGTTTGCTATAGAGGGTCTATATAGAAGTAAATGCATCCAATCACAATATTTTGCCGCAGTAGGGCATTGTTACAATTATTTTTCTTCAAATTCACATTTGAACTCACTACCACATAAAATGTACAATTTAAAAAAAGGTTTGTAATTTGTGATGTATTTATTGTACTCACATCAGGTGACATTTGTATCATGATAGTTGTTCATCACAGGAGAGGGAATATGTGATTAATCACTTAAAGGCTTTAGCTGGACGTGTCATAAGCACATAATATATATATTCCCTATCTCATGGTGAATAAACCCAAATTCATTCTGTGTTGAATCAAATGGTAGTTATGCTTTAATAGGTAGAAATTTAAAAGGCTCAGAACATCATATGCACCAGCAAAAGTTGTCAAAATTTCAAGTTTATCAGGAAATTGTGCAATGTTTTCATATTTGTGGCCAAGCGTAATCATTTTGAATGCAAAAAATTAATATTTAACCAAATTGGACTTCATGATGCAGACCTCCCCGGGATGCTCACGATTATGATTAGTTTTAATGTGAGTCAACCATTATGGAATCTTTAATCAAGATTATGCTGCACGTGTCTGTGTCTTTCTTTTGCTGATAAAAGTATTGATCATCTGCAAGAAATTCACAGTAAGATTTGAATTTTGAGACAGCTTAAATGATTGAGTGGGATGGTTGAACAATTCCTTTTTAATTAGTTGTTTTTTAAAGTGATGACAATGGACAGGTCAAATCATCATAACTTAAAAATAAGTTTTTGGTATGTCAGCTCAAACAAATGTGTGCAACCATCTCACTTTTAAAATCATTTAAGCCAGCCCAGAATTCAAATTTTACAGTGAGTGCTGTCCATTTTGTCATCTCGTTTTTCACTTTCATGCATAATGTCCCCTGTTGAAAGCATGCTCCGATATGTATATGGAATCTTTTGAGCAGCAGGTCTAAAAAGAGAGGAATTGGATCTGCAAATTGTATTGACATTTTCCAAAGCAGAATGCTTTCATGTTCTGTCATGGGCAACAGGGTAAAAAAAGCCGCTTTTTTTTTTTCAGTAACAAAGTTTGCAGACATTATAGTCTTGCCATCAACACTTTCAAAGCATCTGGGGTCCAGACTGCAAGTGCATTGTCATGAAGCTACTTGTATTTGATCTGAAGAGTGCTTTGATTTGGAGTATTATGTAATGACAAGTTCTTAGTATCTCTCAGTGTTATCGGGCTGCCATCATTATTATCCCCAAACGAGTAAAAGTACAGAGTACAGGCCCAAGGTCTGCCCCTTGGGACACAGCAGTGATCCAGGCCTCAAATGTTTGGCAATACCATGGGATTTATACAGCAAGAGGTTTCTGAGCCAAAGCTGTGATGGGCACATAATTATGATATCATAGCTCTCAAGGTGTAAAACCAGCTTGTATCATAGAAATACCAAAAATGTCTTGTTATGGAAAACACAACTGCATTTCAGTTTCATATATCTATTATGTATTCTCATGTTTTGACAGCATGCCCTTATATGTATATCCGTATTGAAAGGCTTTGACTTTTCTGGGGTGGATGACTGAAGGCTGTTCAGCGATACACATATGGAGAGACTTTAAATTTGTAAAGTGAATGTTGTTCAGACAATTTGATTTCCATTTTCAAAATCTAAGCCCCTTCAACAACAATGACTGACAAAAGGGGAGAGAACACCACATTGCAGTTGAAAGGAAAAATGGAAAAAGAATATTGAAATGACGAGATCTCTTCAAAAGCAATTTGTGTCAAGAGTTGAGGATGATAATGAAAAAAAAAGAACAAAGGCCAGAAGTATGGCTCAATATCAAATTTTGCTTTGTTTTGTGGTCCTATACAGAAACTAATTGGACAATGTTATTAAAATTCTGATTCAGAGAAGGTAATTTGCCAAAAACTCAGGGGAAAGGGGTGACTGTGTCACTTAGATAGAACACAGCAATATATCTCTCTGTGACAGATTGCTCTTCCAGGCTTCAAGACGCAAACACCAGACTTTGTGTTGACAGACATTTTATTTTCCATAGGCCATCAAAATGCCATAAATGCCGTAAAATGCCTTCAAATGCCGTGACACTGCAATAATACAAAATACATATAATGAGAAATGAGCAATGAGATGAGCAATGAGAAATGAAAATGAAATACAAATAATTCTAAGAATGGCTTAAAGTGAATAATTATGAATTAGATAAATACCTTTTTGCTGGTGTGTATGCATATAAAGAATCAGTTGTTAGCTCTTAGCTTGCTTAAGATGGAATGAAATTGAATAATGAGGAAACAGGAAAGTGGAAGAGGGGGTGAAAGCTGTGAAAGCTGTGAATGACATGAATCAATGAATGAGGTATGAAAACATGAAATCAGTTTTAGCAAACAGCAAACAGTATCATACAATAGCACCTGCTACACTCTCTCCTACCATTTGCTATTTCCTGTTTCCTCTGTGAAGTTCCGTATTCTCAATTAGGGGTTATAGCATTTAGAACTGGGATATATATAGCCTTAAGATTATTACCAGTAACTGATGTCTGGGTTTGGGCTTAATTCCGAGTAGTATAGATGTCAAGTACGAACGCCGTAATTTGGCTTGACATTCTTTGATCTCATCCTACAATTGAAGAATGATGTTTTGATGTTGGCTCAACAACAAGCTCAGCTCACTTGGCAAATAGGATTCACCAACAACAAGTTTATCATATTTCATCAACTTCCACAACAACATGAACACTGATAATTATTCTATCTTACGGCTCAGTAGAAATCTTGGGAGAAACCTGGCAGAAAAGGTAGAAAGGCATGGGTGAAATCCAGGTAATGACCCATAGGTTTTAACTATTGATATACACCTTACAACTCTCATCAGTCAGTACAACAAAAAAAAGCAAAAGCTGAAATCTCAATTTTTATATAAAAATAGTAGAGAAACTCCTATTTTGTTCCGTAGGCAGAAAATCTATTGGACTGTTTGATTAGGGAAGTGAAAGGTTAAATATGTCTGACCTTACAGGTTTTTTGTCCTGATATCCTCCCTTAACCACAAACAGTCGATTAATCACATCATTTTCGTCACACTTTGTTTTTCATGAAACTGATTAAAATACACAATTGCTATTGACCCTCAGACCTGTAAAGTCTACATTGAATTTATCAACACGTGCAACGAAGAGTGACAACCTATGTGGTCCCAGACAAAATCTAATCACAATTGTGATTTTAGCCAGGAAGAGCGCTCTATGTCATTTAATGAAGTCCAATTGAGTGTCAATAATTTGATTCTATTCTTAAATGAATTCAAATTATTTCCATATTAATTTCCTGCATTCGAAAATTATTGCACGTTATAAAAATTCCTTGGGAATTGGAAATTTTCGATAACTTTGATAAAACTTGCACGTCAATATGAGTCTTTGGTAATTTCTTCCAATGATGATCATTCTGAGGAACAAATCACTGTTAAGAATTCGTTCAGCAGGATTTATCCAAGGTTCTGTACAGCAGGACCAACATCATGTAATGGTCCAGGAAACCATTTGTGTTATGTGGCCTTCATAATAATGGAGGTGACCAACTCACTAAGTTATGTAAGTTCAAAATCAAAATGGCAACTGAAGTAGTATAACTTATCTTTGGAAGTGGAGTTGTCCGGTAAGCAGTGTAAACTCGCTAAATTTACAATTTCAAGCTGTCTTCCAAATCTATGCACAAGAGTGTATTTGAAATCTAGATGGTTACGAAATGAGTATTCCCTTAAAATATTGTTGTCAAGATGTGCTGAGCTGTATCGATTCTTAAATTTTGAAACACCATCTGAACAAAATTCACTATAATGATTGTAGAGGTTTTGAAGTTTCTGATGCATATATCAATCAATACTTTCAAAGTTTAATGGAAGTAAAGAAAATTCCGTATAGGCCTTGAGAGTTTTAGAACACAAAGCATTTTCTAAATCCAATAATCGTAAGGAATTGAAGAACTGCAGTAGCAGATCCGGAGGGGGGGTTAGGGGTTCAAATCTCCCCTCCCCCTTAGGCCAGCAGGATTTACTGTAAATTTTCCTTTGTAAAGTTTGGGAACCCCGTCTGACATTTGACTGGTGAGATTGGGTCACTCCAAATAAGACTTTGTGTCATCACAAGGCATAATTGACAGGTCTTTTCTGCATTGTGCAATGCCATTTTTCAATGTGGTGTAAACCAAAAGCGTCTCATTTTGTTTGTTTTATTTTTCAGTACCGAATGATCAATTGATTGATGTTTTGTTGGTTTTGAGGCACTGCAAAAGCAACAGAACTTTTTTACTTCTTACTCATATCAGTGCTTCTGTAGACATTTTTAAATCTTAACTAAAAACTTTCCTATTCAAAGAAAATTGTAACTCCAATGACTTTTGATTTTAATCATCTGTTTTTAAATACTGCTTTTATTTTTATTATATATATTTATACATTATTGTTTATCTAATTTGTCTATACATTTATCTGTGATTATGGCAACCGTTTTAGAGCATCTATATGGACTTTACGGTATACAAAATAAATTTATTATTATTATTATTATTATATCCCATTTTAAACACGGACCTTCGTCCAAGATCAAAGCAACATTAACTTGAATCGACCTAAGAGTTAAGAAACGGAGAGAAAGAGAGAGCAACCCTCATTACAACATGTAATTACACCTGAGTAATAGTTTTTTGTAGTACTATTTCAAAGTAAAAACCTATAGGATTGAAAGACGAGATCAGGTGGCAGAGGAGACCTAACAAGATTTGGTGACTTCACAGGATGCTTTCATGATGGGCTTTCTTGGATAAGGATTTCTGCCTCAATCTGTAGGGCAGATAGTTCACCCTAAGGACAGAAGACAGTGAGTTTTAATCAAAACAGAAAAGGACTGTGTGAACTATGAGAAATAGATTGTTTTTCTGATTGACAGCAATAATTGAATCATCTTTTCAGTTTCATCGTCGACTCTCATACACAAGCGTCACGGCAGCATTTGCGGTTTCCTTTTAGATTAAAAAATTCCCTTTGCATTATTGCATACTCATTCAGCATTTAGCATTTAGCAAAGTCTACCTCCTGTCCTCAACCTTGTCTTCCATAACAACAGGCATGTGTCCATCTTAAATTTTTCCGGACTGAACCATTACACATTAGATTTTGTGGACGGGACAAATGCATTCAAATCATAGGCATAGCAGACACGGCGGTGCCTTCTCCAAATATCTCGGTGCTCCAGTTTTTAAAGAGTTGTTTTTGTTCCTTAACGGTGCATGTGGTCTTAAATGTCCTTGTCAGAGTATATTCTTACCATGAAAAAGTGAATACTTTCTTTGTTTGAATTTGTATAATATAGTTCAATGTTAAATTGTATGCAAAAGCAAGCACATCTGCATTTGTTTAAAACGAATCTGGTCCTGACATAATAAGCCCTCCAGGAACCCAATAAGCTTCATATTCTGAATTGCTAGAAAAATACAAATATCATCTTCTTTGAAAAACTATTTCGAGCAGCTATTTGCCTGCAACCAAACATGTGTACACCAACGCATAACCCAAAAACACCAAATTGCTTTGCATAGAATATAATTAGGTAGTATCGATATCAACATATGAGGACAGAGAAGGAGGGGGGGGGGGGGGTGGGGTAATTAATAAGGAAATGACACATACAGGATGCAACAAGGTATAAGAGAGATTGTACATTGTAATGGCTTGGTTGTAAGCTAGAAAATGACAGTAAATAGTTTCTTAAATGGATAAGAGAATGGGAAGTTTCATGAAGGTGATTAGATGAAAATGCCCTGCAGAACTAACAGTGTTCAACGTTGAGAAGATAATTATGCAGAGCAAATGTTCTATTGCATTTCTATAGTTAACTAATCCATGAATCCAGGTGGATTCTGCCACCTGCCAGAAATCTCCATATATGGAGAAAAGCCTCTGAATAATTTGACTTTCAGGAGAATGGCTCAATTTTTTTAAATTCTTAATTTCGCTGATTTGAACGTTAATGCTGGTGGAAAAAAAAATTTGCCTTAAAGGGCTCTACCATACACATGTACGGTCTTAAATGACTCACTCCCTAAAAACTGTCTTCCTACCCAACTGAGGTAGTTGCCATCAATGATTGAATTCACGATTTATTTATTTTTAAGAATATCCTGCAAACTTGGAGTCAACATTGAGAAATTAGGTTAACAGTGATTAGGATGCGATATGACAATTTCCTAGATTTGTCTGCATCTTAATCATGGTGGCCTCAAGAGATTCATAACGTTATTACCATATTGACTTCTTTGGAAATCTATGTTGACATTCATATCCCTGTGACTGAATATTGGCTGATGGATTGGGATGCTTCCAGCAAAGACGACAACATGTCAGTGACAAGTCTTATCCTCTGGACTCTGTAACTTTTTGTCCCACTCCTTGATAGCTATTCGTGAAGATGTTTTCAGGAACCTATCACTTCTTCTTCTAGGCTCTGGAACCATGGCCTTTTTATGTTATTAGCTGGGTAGGATGATTTTCTCCCTAAAAGTAGCCAGGAGTCACCCTATGCTACACTGCTACAGGCTTCATTTGTGAACATCCTTCTATTGCCAGCATTGGTTTAAAATGTATCACAATATGATATTGACATGGTTCTGTCTGAAACCAGGGGGACAGCAACAGGAAACTGTCTAAAAGACCTCCCACCCAATGACATAATGTATCTTCTAAATGCCTTGTAGAGAGACTAATACAAAGTCTAAGTCTATTTGTGGAAATATTGTGTCCTATTTGCACCCAATGACACATAATATTTTCATTTAAACGCTGTGTGGAGAAGCTAATAAAAAGTCCATTTTCGTCGCCTGGGAATGGTGTGTCCTATTAAGAGGACAGGTAATCAGCCAATTGCATTTAAGTATGATGGAAACATTTCCAAGAAACACCATTTCTGACAATAAGCTGTTGTCCACGGAACTTGTCGAAATGTGAAATATTGTCTTTCTACAATTACCATGCAACACATTATCAAAATTATTGTGATTCACACCAACATTTTGAGATTTAGTCTTGTCTTGATCTGCTGGAAGCCTGATGCCACTAGTAAGGAAGAGTGGCAACCATTATATAAAATATGTAATCATTATTAAAAGATACTATTTTACATCAGAAGACTTTAGAGAATGCATGTAATTTTCCATTGGTTGTAGATTTTACTGTGTTTAACCTTTATCGTACCTTCAAGAGTAATATCCAAGCTGTTTGTCATTCAGATGAGATTGAGGTGGTGCACCCTTCTATCAGTGTCTGTGCTTGGCAAGTAATGATTCCTCATATGCGGCGAATGTATTTTAATCAAATATCATGCTGAATGTGTTTTTCTTTTGCTAGAATATTTAATTTTTATATTTAAGAAAGTAGGACAAGCCAGGAAAATAATAATAATGAAAAAGTTTGAGAAAAATAGTCATATAATAAGAAATAAGGTAAGGAAAAAATGTACTTAAATTTTTTAATTTGACTGTATACTCTCTATTGGGAAATGTGACCAAACTCCTAAACCTAATTGGCTGTCAGCCAAACAGTTCCAAATCCTTTTTTTTTGTAATATCTGAAGTAGAATATATATTTCTAATGAATCTTAAAGAGGCATAAGTGAATGAAATATTTCAAAAAAAGTCCTGTCAAATTCAGTTCTATATGTATGTATGTATGTAGTTTATTGTCCAAAGGACCAATTTACAAAAAGGTACAGTTTTGAAATGACATGAATGAGGCATTTAAAAAAATACAAATTAGGTGGCAGTAAACATGATGTGTACGATAATTTGAGGAAAAAGAATGTTCACATAGACAGGTTGGTAAATAGTTAGTACTATACAACATGAAACGTATGGTAATACATTTACTAATACATTAATACTAGAATGTCACTGAAAACTTACTATATATTTTAATATGAGTGCAGAGGTTTAGTGTGACACCTCTGTTTATCACTTATAAGGGTTCAACACATCAAAGCAGAAATTAGCAAATTGGTGAACGTCATTGCTCTGCATCAGTTCACACATAGAAGCGACCTTCAGGTCTGGGAATTGAGACCTTAAGTCTTCAGTCAAGGGACAGGTAAGGGCCACATGTGCCTCGGTCTGGACTCTGGATCATAGAAATACATAGAACGGACATGAGGCTGTATGAAGCCACCTCAAGATGAGGTCACCAAATCCACCATATTGGAACTGTCCTGAGACATGATGTCACAATAGACTAATTATGATGTGACGTCATGCCATTGTTTGAGTGATATCACTGTTATTGGTGACGTCATGATACCATTGTTTTAGGGTACAGGGCAGTTCCAAGATGGTGGATTTGGTTGCTTCATCTGCCAGAGCCTCATGTCCGTTCTATGTATTTCTATGCTCTGGATGTCCTCCTCACATTCACACAAGTGACATTTTCTTAACACACTGTGAAACTTACAGGAAGGAAAATAAACTTAAGGCATTGAATCTGACTTTTAAAGGTACCAGAAACCATTTCGGTTTTTTCATTGCTATTCTAGCTCACACCCCTGGATTGGGGTAAAATATATCGATTCCATGACAAGGGATATAAGTGAACTGAAGCCATATGCTTGCCCTTAGTATCATATCTCTACATGATTGTTATGTCTGCCTGTTGCTGTGAGATAAAAATCCAGACAATGTTGCAAATAAAATATAAGCACTTTTCATTGTTGGAATAAGCTTATGTGTGGCCATTTATCTCTAAAATTCAACTTTAAGAAATGAAAGAGTGCTGTCCAGTTTGACATCATATAGATGGCGTCCCCTGTTGAAAGCATGCTCCAATATGTATATGGAATCTTTTGAGATGGCGGTCTAAAAAGACAGTGCAATTGGATCTGAAAATTGTATTGACATTTTCTAAAGCAGAATGCTTTCATGTTCTGTCATGGGAAACATGGTAAAAGATGCCACTTTATTTTCAGTAAACAAAGTTTGCAGACATTCTAGTCTTGCCATCACAACTTACAAAGCATCTGGGGTCCAAACTGCAAGCACATCATCATCAAACTCCTTGCATTTGATCTGAAGAGTCATTTTTCATGTTTGCTTAAAAGTGGAGTTTGATGCAATGGCTAAGATCCTCTCAGAATCTCTAAACGTCATAGGTAGGGCTGCAAGGGTCATAATTAGGAGAGCGATCGCTCTACCATCATGATCGCGCTGAAAATTGACAGGTTGTTTTCTAGTCAATTAAACTTGCACTACATACCTATTTGGACTATTGAACTGCTGTCAATTTAGGCACAAGGATCTTGCCTAACCAATGGTTGCATTTCTACGTGGTTGTTTTTAATGTGGCATGTGCAATGACAGCCTGACCACTGGTCACTCCTCTTGTCCAAGAAAAGTTTCTCCGACATTACAAATAATGGTCAGAGTGGCTGAGGACAGGGGGGGGGGACTGCACCACGTGACCTTGATGCAGCATATTGAAAACACAACTAGAACTTGTGTCGCAAGCGGAACACATGCATGAATGAATGAACCAAGGGGGCAACCATTTAATATCTACTAAGCAATGATGATAGATAGATACTGTGGCAGTGGTGGCAGCACCGTGCGAAGGCGCCATCTTGTGGCACATCCGCTCATCGCCGCATTGCATTCTGGACCGTCGACAAGACAGCAGAGCTGGTAGGTGCCATCCTGACCCCACGCCCAACGTGCTATAATATTGGTATCAGAGTGGGATATTATAGTGGAATATGATCTACTAGACCAGGAAAAGGGTGCTACACGCTGGTATCTGTTGAATTTTCTTTGGGCCGCTCCCTGAGACAGTAGAAATTGTGTACTGGCCTGAGCTGAGCTGTCCGCCATTTTTTACCGGGAAACAAAATCCAAGTCAATCCTCCAACTAAACTGAAGATATTAACCAAACTCATTGAAAATCCATGAAAGAACTATCTTAACTTTATTTTGGCCTAGTTATTTTGTGTTGACATCTTAAATTTTTTCATATTTTTGCATTTCAAACCACAACGTGTGCTCATTCCCTCCATTAACGCCCATCCAAAACATTGAAAATCGGCCTATACATTCAACTTTGAAGGCCTGTTATTAACCCCCAGACCATTAACAACCCTTCCCATCATTATTAAATCATCCTAAAACCTCTTCCAGTCGTATTTAGACCACATTTGATCATTGCCCTTGCTTGTTTTTCTCAAGATATTTCATTTTCCCTGCCTTGTCTATTTGCATTGGGAACCATCCAGTGATTTTGACAGCTGCTGAGTGAATGCTGTAGTTTGCTTTTCCTTGTGTCCCAATTGCACTGGAACCAACAATTAGTCATTTCAAGTCCCATTAATCATTATCATACCCAATTTTCATCTTATTTAAGTTTCATATCTCAGTTTTTGGTATCATTCATTCATAATAAAATCATATTAATAAAAATCGATTAAAAAAAATCATTGTTTAATTTTTTCAATTACCATTGTTTGAGTGCAGCACCTACATTGTTTTATTTATTTAGTTGCCTCACACCTTGGTAGTGTTACTCATTTTGTTGTTCATTATGTTGTTGTATAATTTCATATTTTTGAAGTTTCAAAAAATCAAAAAACCAAATTAATTAAAAAATAAATAAAATCTTTCATATAAATACAAAAAAAAAAAAAATCATTATTTTTTAGTACCTGTATTTTTCTATTGCTTATCGTTCATTAGGCGTACTAACACTTTTGTTCAGTTGCTTGGGGGTTGTTAGTAACAATTTAAGACCCATACTGACAATTGACGTAAAATTGACTTGGCAATTTTGTGGCGCAATTAGTGGGATTTCAAACAAGTATGGCTGTTAATCTAGACCTTGCCACCGCGGATGAACTGATGATGCTTCGTAATATAGGCCCAGTCTCTGCCGCAGCCATAATCGACAGTAGACCAATTACCAGCTGGGATCAACTACAGCGCTGCGCACCAAGGTTGGCAAAAAGAGATGTTTTGGCTTGGCACCAGAGAGGGGCAGTGACTTCGCAGATTCCAGAGTTCCAAAATTTGTCTGTTGACAATGGTCTAGATGCGGCAGCTATGTTTGATCCCCTAGTTGAAAATCAGCTCAATAATTTGAATCAATTTGGTGCGCGCAATAAAACGGTATCCAGGGCAGGCGCATACCAGCCCATGAAAATTGACCCCTATGAACTTGACCAAAATTCCAGGGGTGGTGCATGCCACTCTCCCATGGGAGGTGCAGGCCTCCCAACTGACCTTGATTACTCCTTGTTTGGTGCATGCCAAGCACCCCCCAATGCCCCTACCTCATTCGGGTCAAATCGCGCACCATTTGATGGCCAGTACGGGGGCGGCCCAGGGGACATCAACTATGCTGATGTCAGATACGACGAGTCAAAGCTGTTGAGGGAAGAAACCGGTACAAAAGAAGAGAAACAAAGATCTAAGTCTCGGCGCCACCGAAATGACTCTGTATCCAGTAATGATTCAACCGGTTCTACTCAGCGCAGTCTGCTTGCCATTGTGGAGGGGCTACATAAGTTGGGCGAGTCACTTTGCAAGAGTTCCTATGAGCAGCAGATAAGTCAGGAGAGGTTTTTCCAAAGCCAGGAGAAACTATTGAAGAATTTGGAGAGCAATTATAGGAGGCATGAAGAAATCTTGACTGAGCGCAATGGCTCCTTCTTTAAACAGATGAAAGATGTAATGAGTGATATGAAGGCCATTAATTCTGGTGAAGCCATCGCTAAACATGTGAAGTCCGCTCTGGAAGAATTCCGTCCGGCGCCAAACTTGAATGTTAGTCCCATTCAGGAGTTCAAGACAGCCGTCCTTCCTGAGACCGCGTGTGATGGTGGTCCGGACCAGGACGACCATGAGGAAGTATATCAGGGTACGCCGAGCGAGCGACCGATGAAGTCTGAACACTACAAGAAAATTAAACATGTGTTTCCCCGAGATGGTGCCTACAGGCCGCAACCGCGGAAGGAAAATAAAGATGCAAGCTTCAATTGTGGTCGCAACTGGTCCCCTCAACAGTCCCTTGTCAGTGCGTCTTCGGCAGGTGCCCGACGCAAACTAGAAGCCAACCTAGTTGAGAACTTTGAGGGCACTCCACAGCTTTGGGAAGGATGGAAGAAAATTTTCTTTTTGTGGCAGACGCTGTAAACTGGAATAACCAGGAGAGATTGCTGATGCTGCGAACATATCTTCGTGGGTCTGCTGTCAACGCAGTGCAGAACCTTCCAGAAGCCACATTAAATGACTATCAAGCAATCCTCAACTCCCTTGATGCCAGATATGGAGCAAGTAGAGAGTCCACAAAGCAGAGGCTGCGAACGGAACTTTCCTCAGTGAAGCAGAGGGAGAATGAAGATCTTGATGCATTCTCTGACAGGGTCTATGCCATGACTATCAGTGCCCACCCTAATGATTTGAATGAAGCACACCTTCAACGCTATGCTGTTGATGCTTTATTAGGGGGTTGTAAAGATTCCAATGCTGCTTTCCTTGCTGCAATGAGTAACCCTGCGACTGTGAGGGATGCTGTGGAGCAGGTGAAAAGCATCCAAGTCTACGGAAGCAGGACTGGAGCCAAGCTGGTGGCACGTCAAGTCTCCTTTGAAGAAAATACATGTAGACCATCTCCCATGCGCTGTTTCACTTGTGATGGTACAGGCCATATGTCCCGGGACTGTGCTAATAAGCGCAGAAGGTCCCCATCACCTTTCCGCTGCTATGAGTGTCAGGGCCGAGGGCACATTGCTGCCGAGTGTGCAAACAGGCTGAGGCGGCCAGACAGCCGAAATTCGGGTTACTCAGCTTCTGGTTCTGAGAACGAGAGTTCCAGAAATGAAAGAGGAAGAGACAGGAAGAAACAGTACCATCAGAGGTCATCATTCAGAGGGCGAGAGTACTCCCAGGGAAGTAGCAGCGAAAGAGGAGAGAGAAGTCACAACTACAGGGATCAGCACCGGTCATCTTATGATGCTAACAATTCTTCAAGATCGAGGCATGACAACTCTGAGCGCCCCAGCAGAAGTGAGAACCGGTGGTCAAGTGGAAGCAGGGGACGTGATGGAAGCAGGAGCTCAGAGCGGGACAGAGGTCACGGGGATAACAGAAGAACAAGTGAGAAAGACTCATCACGCCACTCAGATGGTGACAGGAGGAATACTTATGACCATCGCCACCAATCTCCGAGAGACTCATCGCGCCACTCAGATGGTGACAGGAAGGAGAAGTATGGCCGCCGGCACCAATCTTCACATCAGGAGGCGTCGCATTTAAACTCCCAGCGGTAGACCGGCCTGGCCAACAGTCTACTGCTAGTAATGATGGCCGACCAACATATGAGATCCGATCACTAGATGACCCTTTCTATGGCTGTAACTTGTTTAGTCCGTGGGCCCTCCTCCTGCAGAGAGCTCAGAAGTCAGATCTTGTTGTCACCCCATGAGGGATTGCTCAGTTTCCAGTTAAACTTTTTAACAATGCACTGAAATGTTATATTCTCACTAGATTAACTTCCCACCAGTGTTCACTGTGTTGCCTCGCCTGTTCAAACCTCTGCACTACTTGATTAATGTGGAACTAGAAAGAGTGATTGGTCTTGCAGACGACATGTGATGCAAGCTCGATGCTGATTGGTTTAGACAGGTCTTGACCAATCAGAGCTCACGTTACATATATCATTGCGCAATGGAAAGAATGAGTCCATTGATCATGTTGATCCCTCTCTTGCACAAGTTTGCAACGTTTTGGCTGTGTTTGGGTAAGTTTACTTATAAATATCTTTGTCTTTCAATAAAAAATGTATTATAGACTACATTCCATTGTGGATAAACAGCTAACACCCCCCCCCCCCGCCAGGGAGGTTGCCTCATGTCAGTCACTTCTGAAACTTAGTTGGTGTTCGTCATGTTTGTTTGTGGAATTGTGCCATATCTAATATAGCCTGAAAAACACAAGGCCTCTGACACAATGACTTAGGGGGTGACCATTAAATATCCAGAAGCAGGGGCGTATCTAGAAATGGCCCAAGGGGGGGGGCCATAACATGGGGTCAATACGGGACGTTTAGCGGCTTTTCGGAATTTCCTATCTTTCCCATGTTAGTTAAATAAGCCACTGTGGACCAGAAGGGGGTTGAGATTTTTTTTTTTTTAATAAATAGTTCCTTGCTCAGTTTTGCCCAGGTGAAATAGATAAATTCTTTTAGGTCAGTCTCAGGGGTGCCGCAAGGAATCACAGGTGGCACTGGCAGGCGTGGTCAGACAAAAAAGTGCAAATCATATTCGTGCCAATTTGGCGTGACAAAATTTCAATAGAGAGTTTTCCTCAGAAATTATTTTTTTCAGGGTAAAGGCAGGAGTAATTGTTTATTTCAAGCGTGAAGTCCTCTAATCTTCATTCCCAAATCAAGCTACACCTAGTTAAGAATTAGAAACCCCTTCGGGAATTATTTATTTCAAGACTGCCCAGAAAGAATTTAACCAAAACTGAGCAAGAAACCCTTAATTAAAAAAACTTCAACCCCTCATCCTTTGATATTAAATGGTACCCCCTAATGAATATTCGGGGACTTCTTGTGCTTGAAACAAATAATTATTGCCTCCACTACTGTGAAATTAATATTTTCCCGCAAGGAAAGCTTCAAGCCTCCCCTGGATATTGAAGGGTCACCCCTTACCTGTCTTTAAATATTCAGACAGCAGTTAGTAATGGTTAGGCGTATTTACTGCATTACATTGCCATAGGCCTACATCTTTAGATATGTAAATTTCATGTAATTTTAAACATAAAATAAAATGCAACCTTCTCTTTTAGTAAACATTCTACATTCCGTTGCAGGTATGAGTGACAGAGAATATATCTGTCATGGTACTGACACTGCCGAGGAAAATTTCATTTTCCGAAGTCAAACAGTCTTCCGCTGAATTATGGGAACATTCAACATTGATGGTCTTGAAAGGCAGTGGGCACAAAACCTGTTGCTTAATTATCATGGTGATTCCTGTTCTGCTAATGAAGCTGTTATCTACGAAAATGCTACCAAAAGTAAGTAAGGTACTTTTTCATTATACAAAATCCTTCACTGATAAGACGCTATAAAAAAGATGACATTTTGGCGATGCATTGAGAGATCACAAGAGTGTTCTTTACATGTTATATAACTATGGGCTGCCCTTATCCCGTTAAAGACCCACACTACCTGCATGGATATAGTCAGATAAAAATTAATGTTGACCGTAAAGAAAAGTATATAAATTATATTTTAATCTTTGTGCAATTTTTTTGTGAACTCTGAAATGTACAACATTGGAATATTTCAGATATATATTTGATTAAAGTAAAATAGACAAATTTTTTATTTCAACAACCCTCTGTTTGTTTACACAGGTTAACCAACAACGGAGATGGGACCAGGTTGTTCTTAGAAAAGAACGCGGTGTTTGCGACCTGATGATCAAACCCCAGAACTTGTCCGCAACCATCAACATGACACGTCTCCAGTCAAACATGCAGTCACTTCGATTCACCAGTCAGGTCAAAGAAGATCGAGCCATGTCGCAAACAGTATTTAGCCGACAAACGAATATAAAAAGAACATCAAGAGAAATATATAACCTCTTCATCAGCGGCAGAGCATCTTTGCATAATTTCTTGAATCATGGACATTCTGAATCAGAGCCATCAGAGTATTCCTTTTCATTAATTCAGTGTGGCATCGAGAGTTTATCCTCACTATTTGTGCACTTACAACCTAAGTGCGCAAGATTCCAGCATTTCAACATGATCACATTTGAAGCAAAAGTGGTTTCTTGCATTTACAATTCAAAAATTTCGTGAGATAGTCTGGTGCAAAGGAGAGCTGACGCCAGGGCTTCAGAGTCGGGTATAACTATTAAGTGAATCGACTCCCGACTCCTTTGGCTTTCTGGAAACGACTGCGACTCTGGCTCTTTAGGTCTCCTGAATCGGAGCTCCGATTCCCAACTCCATCTAAAGGCATTTATGATTTATGTACACAAATATTACATGGTTAAAGGGGAGGGAGAAGTAATTCTACAAAGTAGCCATGGGATATTGCGCATGAATACTTGTATAGGATGTTTTGTGTGAAATTTGGAATATATTTCGCATTGTTGTATAGGCCTATCTGTGTTTTTGTACATTATTTGAATAATTTTTGGAAGTCAGGACTCAGGAGTCACCTAATTAATTTTTGACTCCGGACTCCCATTCTCACAGCATGATCCGCAGGACTTTTTATGCCAGCGGAGCAGCTTAAGATGACTTCTAGGGAAAATTGACATGAAACCGTGAGGCAAAACGATTATGTAATCAATTAAAAAGGGATTAGGGGCATAGAACAGCGGGGCAAGAATATAAATCAGCGTGGAAAGAAGAAAACCACCAGGGAGGCTGTAAAAACCACCGGCGAGGCTGCAGATGTTCCACAGGAGCAGCACAAATGTTCCACAGGAGCAGAGGATGGCCAAAAATTGAGAAAAACTCTGGCTCTTCCTCGGCGGCTTAAAAAAGTTTCAACAAGCTGAATCTTTTTTGACTGCCACGGCAGGATGTCACCAATTATCAAAATGTCCAAATTCCCAGGAAATCCTAGCCCTCCGATGCAAAAAGTCCTCCGTAACCTGCCGTGAGACTTATAACTCCGACGACCCTGAAAATCAAACTTCGACTGAGTCATCTGACTCCACCCAAATCGGCTTGAGCTGCTCAAAACAGCAGTACTGCATTATTTGAAAGCTAAAATACCACAGAATAATTGTTGAAATTCATAATATGCTAGAAATAAAGTGTTTGAATATTTTATGTACATATTTTAGCGTCTCATCAGACTTGAAATTGAGCAGAATAATTGCCCAACCCCAAGAAATTTGATGCTTTTTAGAACATTTTTCTGGAAACATTTGGTTTTCATAAATTTATTTTGGGCTTGGAGATCTAGTTTGGTTTCTGGAGTTCACATGATAAATGGGTTTAGACTTTGGAAGTATTCTAGAACCCTGTGATTCTCATCAAGTTTATTGGTGATTTTGAAGTTCTCATGGAAAATGTTTTGGAATTAATTATTTGAGAACCCTGTTATTCGCGCTGAGTTACCTTATAGGAGATTTTGAAATCCGCCTGGATATTGTTTGGAATTATTAATTCCTGAAACCTGTAGAGTTTGTTGGAGGTTTTGAAGTTCATGTGAAAAAATGGTATGGAATTGTTTCATAGTCCTGTGATTCTTACTTAGTATTAATTTATTGGAGATTTTGTGGTTCACATAAAAAATGGTTTGGAACGAAGTGTTCAAAACCCTGTGATTCTCACTTGATTTTTACTGTGATTTTCAGTTTCCTTTAATTTGGTAAATGTAAAACTGCGAAGGTAACCAAAAATCTCATGCGGGTCAAGCCCAATCTGACATGGGAATCTCAGAGCTTCGACTGAGTGATTTATTAATTTACCCAGTTGCTCGATTTATCTTTCTTAAGGTATATAGTAGCAATAGCCTAATAGGTGGATTGTAAATGGGCACAGCAGCACATGTTACAATGATTTTTATTGATGAAAGAGTAAGAACCTAGCTGGATTTTGAATGAACCTATGGAGTTCAAAAGGTGGCGGTGGAGTAAGTCCAGGTTCAGAACTTCAAACCAAGCTAGAAGGGCTGGGGGAAATAATGAAATTCTAGTGGGCCTGCTGCCAACCCCCCCCCCTCCTCAGTTCACTGTCTATCTCTCTATCTATATGTCAGTAGACCTGCAAATTAATAGCTTGAAGTAGTTATTGTGAGGTAGTTGACACCAGGACCACCGAGACCAAGGCAAGGCCAAGGATTTGGCATCCGAGACCGATCCAAGGCCAAGGCCATCAAAATATGGCCCGAGTCTGGCCTCGAGGACGAGGCCTGTCTGAGGCCTCCATCAATAGCCCAAAGACACCCAAAACCTACGCTAGGCCATGATTTGGTATCTGAGACCTAGCCAAGGCCATCAAAATATGGCCCTGAGGCCAGCCTCGAGGACGAGTCCGGCCTTGAGACTTCCAATGTTGAATAGTTATAACAAAGAATCTTGTGGTTCCAGGGGATGCATTACACCACTACGCCGTGTAGTGGAACCAGAGGGGGAGGGGGGGTTTAAAACTCCCAAACCCCTTGGGCAAGTAGATTTTAATGAATAAAAAAAGCAATTTTTTTTTTTATATTTGCATCTGTATACCTTCTCCCGTCTGACATTTTCTGGATCTACCCATGATAAAACCTACAGCCGACCAGCCTAAGAAAAACTGAAAAAGTGACTCAGGAAGATCCAAGAACCTAAAGATCGATTACGTCTGGCCTAAATGAATTATAAATATGTGTACACATTAAATTATGTATCAAGACCACGTTCATGGAGGTCCCATCGCCTCGATTCTGAGTTCTGACAGCAGGATTTTTGCAGCCTGATGGATCATATCTCTGGATGCATTAAACTGAAAACTGATGTTTTTACTTTAATAAATCATGTGACACCCCGCCAATAGCTGTGTCAAGTTACAAGCTTACAAGTATCTTCAAATCTTCATGTTAAAAAATAAATAAAAATTTTAATTCAGTGCCAGGCACTTTTGCACCCTGCAATTATGTGGATTTAATATTGCACATGTATCTACACATATTTGTAGAACATACAAGTACAGAAACAGAAATATTGGGCAGTATTATAGCAGTTATAGCTGCACATAACGTTTGACAGCTGTCCTGTGCAGCGGGCTGTGCTCATTTTGTTTACAAGCAGAGGGAAGAAGAAGAAGAAGGAGGAAGTGCTTTACAAAGGCTCTGATTGGCTGGCCCCTGCCACACCCACGATTAAACCAATCAGCATGCAGCTTACAAGTGCAAAAGCATCATGGCGACATGGAGAAGATCTGGGAATCTCGAAAAGTTTCAATGGCTCAGCTTACAATAACGAACGGCTGCAGGAAGTTAATCTCAATTGATTTAGAGTGCATGTGACATATACTACGCTAGGTGAGTGAAAAAGAGCTATCCTGTGGGGGGTGACAACGATCTGACACGAAACTGAGGCATGGCCCAAGGACTAGTTGGTTAGTGTGGTTTTCCAGGGCTTGGAACAACAGCCCATCCTGGCTGTTGTGGACATCGCAGCCCAAGTCTCGATGGTTCGAAGTGGACTTTTAGATGATCTGTATAAGAGCTCCAAGGACGTCAACATCAACACGGCTGAAGAAAATGCCACCATGAAATGTCAGCTGTTTTCAGATGTGTTACTTAGCATTGGTGACCAGCAGTTTTTCCATTCTTTTGCTTGTGGACCAATATCCGATGACTGTATCCTGGGTTTGGACTTCATGTTGAGCTGTGATGCTGTCGGGGATCTTCCTATGAATACCCTGGTTCTGAGAGGATGCCCAGTGGATGTTCACGTGCAGAGGAATTCGAGTGGGGAAGATTACCTGCTGAGTCGTGTCGCAGTGGCAGAAACCACTGTCATTCCTGCCAAGATGAGGCAGTTGGTGGAGGTGAAATTCAGCCACCCCAGTGATGCCCCCTATGTTACAAGCCCTAGAGCAAGTGAGGAATTGCTGCTTGGGTCGTTTTTGTTACATGGGAGCCAGAACGGATGTGTGGAGGTTATTAATGACTCAGCCAAAGATGTGATATTGAGGAAGGAGGAACATCTCACAAATGCTGTAGAAATGAAGGAAGTCATGTGTTCTTTTGAGAAGAACTCCACTCCTGGCGGAGCTGCAGGGCTCCCACCCTCTCATTTGTCCAAGGGAGCTGCAGGGCTCCCACCCTCTCATTTGTCCAAGGGAGCTGCAGGGCTCCCACCCTCTCATTTGTCCAAGGGAGCTGCAGGGCTCCCACCCTCTCATTTGTCCAAGGGAGCTGCAGGGCTCCCACCCTCTCATTTGTCCAAGGGAGCTGCAGGGCTCCCACCATCCCCTTTGCCTGAACGAGCTACAAAGCTCCTACCCCCTTGTTTAGATGGGGCCAGTGGGTCCCATCCCCGGAAGTGAATTGTTCAGTGAGGCAGACAGTCTTGTCATCAGACCTCCCTGACTGGAGCACTGTCGACAGGATGAATGACACAGAACCACCTGTGTGCAGTACCCTGATCCACCAGTTGAGATTCCAGAAGAGGAGCTTCGTGAACGTCACATGAGTGCCTGTGAGGAAGTCCCGGACCATTTGAAGTCTATGTTGAAGGATGCTTCCCCGAGGTTAAGCCTCCGTGAACAGATTGGCCTGGCGCGCCTGTTGACCATCTACGCAGACACATTCGCAAGGGACAAAACTGATTTGGGCATGTTTTCTCTGTTGACTCACAGGATCAAGACGTACAATGAGGAACCTGTGAGGGAGCACCTTAGACGTACCCCCCTGAAGTTCCAGAAAGAGGAGGAACGGACCCTTAATGACATGCTTACAGCCGGAGTGATTGAACCATCAATCTCCGGATGGGCCTCAGCACCTGTGCTTGTCAGGAAGAAAGACGGCGAGGTGAGGTACACGGTTGATTTTCGTCAAGTTAATGTGAAGACCATAAAAGATGCCTATCCCCTGCCGCTGATTGATGAGTGTA
The DNA here is from genome assembly GCA_026936325.1 of Platynereis dumerilii. Classification (NCBI taxonomy): domain Eukaryota; kingdom Metazoa; phylum Annelida; class Polychaeta; order Phyllodocida; family Nereididae; genus Platynereis; species Platynereis dumerilii. Next base: position 1,155,205 of record JAPTHN010000104.1, on the reverse strand, counting down.
CCGATATGTTGAGTGGGAATTTGTGGTTCCATACTTTGGATTTGGCCTCGGGGTACTGGCAAATTGCTATCCATCCTGAAGATCGGCACAAGACCGCTTTCTTGACAAAATACGGCCTATTCCAGCATGTCAGGATGGCCCAGGGATTATGTAACGCGCCTGCAACATTTCAACGGGTTATGCATCTAGTGCTCAGGGGTCTTACTTGGAACAAAGCTCTTGTTTATTTGGATGACATCATTGTACTGGGAAAAAGCTTCAAAGAATCCTTGGAAAATTTAGAAGTGGTGCTACAGAGAATCCATGCACACAGTCTCAAGCTGAAACCTAAGAAGTGCCAGCTTTTTAATACAGAGGTGCAATTTTTGGGTCGAACAGTATCGAGGGATGGAGTCGCCATCACGAATGACCATGTTGAGTGCGTCTTGAAATGGCCGCCCCTTAGGGATCATCATGAGGTCGAGAAGTTTTTGGGGTTTGTGAACTACCATCGCGACTTCTTGCCTGGATTGGCCGGCGTTTTGTCCCCACTATATGCGCTGACCAAGGGTGACAAAGCCTTCCACTGGTCTGCAGAGTGTGAAGAAGCCTTCCAACAACTGAAGGAGATGCTGACTACAGCCCCGGTTTTGGCATATCCGAATAATGAGGACCCTTATATCCTTGACACAGATGCTAGCAATTTCTCTGTTGCTGCGGCGCTCTACCAGATACAGCAGGGACAGGAGAGACCCATTTCCTTTGCTTCCTTCTCTTTGACGCCTGCCCAGAAGAAATATTGCACCACAAGGAAGGAATTGCTGGCTGTTGTGGTCTTCACCCGTCGCTTCCGACACTATTTGCTTGGCCGTCACTTCAGAGTGCGATCGGATCACGGCTCATTGACCTGGCTGTGTAGATTCAAGGATCCATGTGGCCAGCTTGGGCGTTGGCTTGAGGAATTGTCTCAGTATGACATGACCATAGAACATCGGCCAGGAGCTAAGCATGTAAATGCTGACAGCCTCTCAAGGATCCCGGAAAAGGGCCCAACTTGCAACAACTACAAACCTCAGACTGACTTGGCTTCGTTGCCATGTGGCGGGTGTGACCATTGCTCCAAGCTGCATCGACAGTGGTCACGTTTTGAAGCAGATGTGGATTTCGTTTCTCCAGTACTTGTGAGGAGTGTCAATTTGGAGACCTCAACTGAATCATCCTTGGGATGTGTATGCGTCCCTTTATCCCCTGAAAGTCCAATGGGATGTGCATGCGTCCCACCCCCTCTCCCAACTTTATCCGCTGAAAGTCCAATTGGATGTGCATGCGTCCCACCCCCTCACCCAACTTTGGGAACGAATCAGCTTTACGTTAGGCAGCTGGCCAGATGCCCAGATGCTATGAAGGACAGCTACTCACCTAGTGATGAGTCGGATGATGAGGAATCTGGTGTGGATGAGTCTGGTTCTAACTTCATTGGGTGTTTTTCCAATAGAGAGCTTCGAGGACTACAGAGGAACGACCCTGAATTGTGCCCCTTATTTGCCTGGTTGGAAGGAGGTGAGCCTGAGCCACATGAACATGACACCAATTGAAGATCATCAATGGAGTACTATACTACATGTGGGCTGGAGGTAATTCTCCCGGGAAGAAGTTGATCATCCCTCTCAGTGAACGAGAAGAGGTCATCCGCCTTTGTCACGACACGCGTGTAGGAGGACATTGGGGACGGGACAAAACCATCCATCTTGTCTCCAAATGCTGCTATTGGCCAACCTTGAGACGGGATGTTGAACTGTATGTAGCAACATGTGCAACATGCACCAAACACAAGAATAGATCCAAGAACAAAGCGACTCTGAGAGACTACCAGGCTGGCTATCCCGGTGAGAGAATTCACATGGACTTCATGGGACCTTTCCCTGTTAGTGCTTCAGGGAATAAGAACATCTTGTCTATCGTAGACCAGTTCACCAAGTGGATAGAGGTTTGTGCACTACCTGACCAGACAGCGGAACTGACAGCAAAAGCTCTGGTGGAGAAATGGATTGTGCGATTTGGGACACCCAGGATTATCCATACGGATCATGGTCGGAACTTTGAGAGCACTCTATTCCAACAGCTCTGTCAACACCTTGAGATCCACAAAACGCGCACAACTCCATATAGGCCCAGTAGTAACGGCCAGGTTGAGAGGTACAACCAACAGATTGCCTCTTTCATCAGGTGCTTCCTGAATGGCAAATCCAACACCTGGGACCAGTACATTGACTTCCTCGGCATGAGTCTCCGGGCAACGGTTTGCAAATCGACAGGGTTTACGCCAAATATGATGTTTCTTGGAAGGGAAGTGGCCTTGCCAACTGACGTGCTGTTTGGCATGGGATATGGCCGACAGGAGCAACCTCCAGAATATGTGAAAAACTTGCTGACTGACATGGCGCAAACCTTTGCAGCAGCTAGGCAACAGATGAGGGCAACCCAGGTACGCGGCAAGAAGTGGTATGACCAACAACCATCCATTCGAGAGGCTAAGTTTCAGGCTGGTGACCTGGTGATGGTTCTGAATTCTGCATCTAAGGTCGGTCACTGCAAGAAATTGCAGCCTGTTTGGAATGGGCCTTATGTTGTGGTTGATGCCCTGTCACCAGTGCTGTACCGTGTGGCTGAGAGAAGACGCACCAAGGTGCTACATGTGGACCGGATGCGGCTATACCTGGATCGTACTGTCCCACTATGGGTCCAGCGGAAGAGGGCGTCAGTGGTTGCCACTCATTGTGTTGACCGACCCAGCAGTGATTCAGCATCTGAATCTTTTGATGAAGATCTTGGTGAGGTGCTCGAGAAACTGTTTGCATTGCCTGCTGTGGACCGCGAGGCCACTGTGGGTTCTACTGCCACTAGGAGGGGCAACAGGGGTGAGAGTACAGGACAGGTCCGGAATGGACCACCGACCAGACAGACGAGGTCGGGGAGACATGTACGACGACCAGAATATCTACAAGACTATTACACACAATTGAGCTAAGTTGTTTGTACTAACATACATTTAAGATGAAGTATCACTTTTGTCATCTAGCAGGACATCTGTAGTCTTTGGCGGTCTATTCCATATAGAACCTGATTGTAGTATTCTCACCTTTCCAGAATTGAATTGGAGTACTGAAAGTTGGATATGTCTTCGAGTGAGAGTGACGAAGACCAGCCCCCTCCATTTCGGGCAGATGCACGTCAGCCCTCACGTCCCAATCCCAGCCAGTCCACCGCAGATGAAAGTCTGCCTCCTGAAGCCATTGCCGCTAACGAGAGGACTGTGAGCTTTTCGTACCCCACGGGAAAGTACCCTATCCTTAGGATTACGAGAAAGCTTGCGCCAGTTAGGGCAATTGTCAAGACAGTGCGTTTTGAGGAAGTGTCTCCGGAACCGGTGCTCTCAACATCGTCTTCCGCGGCAGATGCATGTCTGCCTCCCTCCGCGGCAGATGCATGTCTGCCTCCCTCCGTGGCAGATGCATGTCTGCCTCCCTCCGCGGCAGATGCATGTCTGCCTCCCTCCGCGGCAGATGCACGTCTGCCTTCCCCTTCAACTCCCCCCAAGACAGATGCATGTCTGTCCCTGATGGACGTCCGTCTCCCTCCGAGGTCACGGTCGAAGGCCAGGAAGTTGTCTCTACGCCCCTCCCCAGGTGACCCCAAGTCTAGACCTGTAACCACTCCCAGGTCAGTTTCGGCTGTTCCATTTGCTAGTCGTGAGGTTCCCAACCCCAGGCGCCGAAGACGAAAAGGGAAGAGGCCAAACAAGCAGACTTGTCCGATCTGTGACATTGTTCCGGTTAATCTAAGGCAGCATGTGGAGGGACAACACCTACCCTATTGGTTTCACGCTGAGGCTACTTGCATGGAATGTAAGTCCGTTTTTCCGACAATCATGGATAGGGCCCAGCATTCACAGGACCACCTGCTGATTCGTGATGAGGAAATGATATCGTTACGCTGGATGCTCGGGGCAAGGAATCTTCTGAACACTTTAGCAGAGGCAAGTGGACGTCCTATTGCCGAGCTGCATGTGTGGGCAACAGAAAACTCCTGGCAAACCGAGCCCACCGTGGCCTATGGGGCTACGTATGCTGCTATCCTGAGAGATTTGGCAGGCCTCATCGGTTCTCCCATCCCTGTGCAGGTGCCCCTCCAGCCGTGTACTTTGAGCCATCCCGTCGGAATCTTGCATTGGCGGGTGCTAATGCTTGCCTTGGCATCCCTGCCAACTGAGGTCCGTGCCAGGATCCGAAGCTTGCCACTGCCTGAAAACAACTCTGGCGAACAACTGGTTGTTCCTCCTCCCCCTGCCATGGATGCCCATTGTCACCTCACGAAAATGCGTCAGCGCAACCCCGGTGAAGAATTTCTTCATGGACCGTACACCATAGTTGGGTTGGTGGACAATCGTGTCTTTCCCCATGAGTGGGGCCTACCCCCGATTGATGAACCCTGGTGTTTCACCAGCTACGGAGTTCACCCATCCCTTGCTGGATCAGACAGATACAAGTGGAAAAGTGCCGAGGAAATGCTGTCCTCGGCCTCCTTTATCGGTGAATGTGGGCTGGATGTGGTTCGAGGCAGTGGTGGCAGCACCGTGCGAAGGCGCCATCTTGTGGCACATCCGCTCATCGCCGCATTGCATTCTGGACCGTCGACAAGACAGCAGAGCTGGTAGGTGCCATCCTGACCCCACGCCCAACGTGCTATAATAATACATAGATACATAGATACATAGATAGGATAAGGGGGCGACCATTTAATATCTACTAAGGAGGGGCGACCATTTAATATTACTAAGAATAAGGGGGCAACCATTTAATATCTACTAAGTTGCTAAGATAAAAAAAGTACATGCATGAATGAACCAAGGGGGCAACCATTTAATATCTACTAACCCCCTAGGACATGGGGACTTACCCCCTCGGACATGGGGACTTACCCCCTCGGACATGGGGACTTACCCCCGCGGACATGGGGACTCACCCCCTCGGACATGGGGACTTACCCCCTCGGACATGGGGACTTACCCCCTCGGACATGGGGACTTTCCCCCTCGGATATGGGGACTTCCCCCTCGGACATTGGGACTTACCCCCTCGGACATGGGGACTTACCCCCGCGGACATGGGGACTCACCCCCTCGGACATGGGGACTTACCCCCTCGGACATGGGGACTTACCCTCTCGGACATTGGGATTTACCCCCTCGGACATGGGGACTTACCCCCTAGGACATGGGGACTTACCCCCTAGGACATGGACCCCCTAGGACATGGGGACTTACCCCATCGGACATGGGGACTTACCCCCTCGGACATGGGGACTTACCCCCTTGGACATGGGGACTTACCCCCTCGGACATGGGACTTACCCCCTTGGACATGGGGACTTACCCCCGCGGACATGGGGACTTACCCCCTTGGACATTGGGACTTACCCCCGCGGACATGGGGACTTACCCCCGCGGACATGGGGACTTACCCCCTCGGACATGGGGACTGACCCCCTCGGCCATGGGGACTTACCCCCTCGGACATGGGGACTTACCCCCTCGGACTTGGGGACTTACCCCCTAGGACATGGGGACTTACCCCCTCGGACATGGGGACTTACCCCCTCGGACATGGGGACTTACCCCATAGGACATGGGGACTTACCCCATAGGACATGGGGACTTACCCTCTCGGACATGGGGACTTACCCCCTCGGACATGGGGACTTACCCCCTCGGACATGGAGACTTACCCCCTAGGACATGGGGACTTACCCCCGCGGACATGGGGACTTACCCCCTCGGACATTGGGACTTACCCCCTCGGACATGGGGACTAACCCCCGCGGACATGGGGACTTACCCCCTCGGACATGGGGACTTACCCCCTCGGACATGGGGACTTACCCCCTCGGACATGGGGACTTACCCCCTCGGACATGGGGACTTACCCCCTAGGACATGGGGACTTACCCTCTCGGACATGGGGACTTACCCCCGCGGACATGGGGACTTACCCCCGCGGACATGGGGACTTACCCCCACTGTTAAGAATTCGTTCAGCAGGATTTATCCAAGGTTCTGTACAGCAGGACCAGCATCATGTAATGGTCCAGGAAACCATTTGTGTTATGTGGCCTTCCTAATAATGGGAGGTGGCCAACTCACTAAGTTCTGTAAGTTCAAAATCAAAATGGCAACTGAAGTAGTATAACTTATCTTTGAAAGTGGAGTTTGCTGGTAAGCAGTGTAAACTCGCTAAATTTACAATTTCAAGCTGTCTTCCAAATCTATGCACAAGAGTGTATTTGAAATCTAGACGGTTACGAAATGAGTATTCCCTTAAAAAAATTGTTGTAAAGATGTGCTGAGCTGTATCGATTCTCCAATTTTGAAACACCATCTGAACAAAATTCACTATAATGATTGTAGAGGTTTTGAAGTTTCTGATGCATATATCAATCAATACTTTCAAAGTTTAATGGAAGTAAAGAAAATTCCGTATAGGCCTTGAGAGTTTTAGAACACAAAGTATTTTCTAAATCCAATAATCGTAAGGAATTGAAGAACTGCAGTAGCAGATCCGGAGGGGGGGTTAGGGGTTCAAATCTCCCCTCCCCCTTAGGCCAGCAGGATTTACTGTAAATTTTCCTTTGTAAAGTTTGGGAACCCCGTCTGACATTTGACTGGAGAGATTGGGTCACTCCAAATAAGACTTTGTGTCATCACAAGGCATAATTGACAGGTCTTTTCTGCATTGTGCAATGCCATTTTTCAATGAGCTGTAATCGAAAAGCGTATCATTTTGTTTCTTTTATTGTCAGTATCGAATGATCAAGTGATTGATGTTTTGTTGGTTTTGGGGGACTGCAATAAAGCAACAGAACTTTTAAACTTATGACCTATTTCCCTTTTTAAACACGGACCGTCATCCAAGATCAAATCAGCATTAAGTTACACCAACCTAAGAGATAAGAAACAGAGAGAAACCCTCATTACACCATGTAGTTACACCTGAGTAATAGGTTTTTGGAGTACTTTTTCAATGTAAAAACCTAAAACAGGAATGAAAGACGAGATCAGGTGGCAGAGAAGACCAAACAAGATTTGGTGACTTCACAGGCTGCTTTGTAATGGCCTTTCGTTGAAAAAGAATCTGCCTCATGTTGTAGGGCAGATAGTTCATCCAATGGATAGCCAAGGGACTGTCAGCGGTGAGTTTTAACCAAAACTGGAAAGGACAGTTTGAAAAATGAGAAATAGATTTTTTTTTATAGCAACAATTGAGTAGTTATTTCAGCTTTGTTGTCATATACAATGGTCACCATAGAGTCACTGCAGCATTTGTGATCTCCGTTTAGATTTTAAAAATCACTTTTTATTATTGCATACTCATTCAGCATTTGACAAGCCTGCCTCGCATCCTCCACCTCATCTGCCATAACAATAGACAAATGTCCCCCCTTAACATCTTCCATTCTGAACCATTACACATTACATATTGCAGACGTGATAAATGTAATCAACTCTTAGGCATACAGGACACAGAAGAGCATTCTCCAAATATGTCGGTGCTCCTGTTTTTTTATAATTGTTTTGTTCCTTAACAGTGTACTTGCTCTTCTATTTCCTTATCGAAGTACATTCTTACATCTCGAAAGAAAAAAAAAATTGGTTCTGAGGCATTTCTGCTTTATTTAGCAATTATATTCTGTGCAAGTCAATTTGGTGCATTTGGGTTAAATGTGTTGGCGTGCACATGTTTTCGGTTTCAGGTAAATAGCTACTCGAAATGATATTTCAAAGAAGAGAACATCCATATTTTTCCAGAAATTTGGAATATGAAGCTAATTGTGTTCCTGGAAGGCCTAACATATTAGGACCAGATTTGTTTGGAACAAATTTGGCAAAATTAACAAGCGAAGTGAGGCAGATTACAAATGCTCCTGCACTATTGGTTGTCTACCAGTTGGCATGTCTATCTATGACTTGTCTTAATACCTTTCTTGTCACTTCAAAGAGTGTTGCCTGAAGCAGTTTAGACGTGATCATCTTTTTCTATGAATTGTGACAATTGGAGACACTGATACAGTTCAAATTTCTAAAAGTGGCTCGTCATTTAAAATCTAGCCTTAGCTATCCATCCATAGCCATTCCAAGCTAAAATAAGCTACCCTTATCCATAGCTAGCCATAGCTATCCACAATTACTATTGTTTAAACAAGAGGCAAAGCGATTCCAGTGTATACATAAGAATAGAAATGGATAGCTATGTATAGATATGGATAAGACTAGTAATGAATAGCTATAGACAGCTAAGTTGAGCCACATTTAGAAATTTGTACTGTACCATAGAAATTCAAGAATCATCAGAGAACTTTTTCTGGCAACCGTTTCCATTTTGACATTTGAAAGTCCACACTCCGGTTAATCACAAGAGACTTTCAAACAGGCCTACATTCGCCAAAGCAGCTAAAAATTATTGTAGTCGGTATCTCCTTGTCAAATAACATTATAAAGGTCTTAGTTCACACAAACAGCGATATGTCATGAGGATGGAAGAGCATTACAGAAGAAGAAGAAGTTGAAGGCCTGATACCTTTCTAAGATCATCTTCAAGAAAAGCAATCAAGGAACAGGCTAAAAAGTAACCGAGTCTAGGGGATGATACTTGTCCCGGACATCTAGTCGTCTTTGCTGGAAGTATCCCAATCCATCAGCCAATATTCAGTCACAGAGATATGGATGTCAACATAGATTTCCACAGAAGTCAATATGGTAATAACATTATGAATCTCTTGAGGCCACCATGTCTGAGATGAAAGCAAACCAAGGAAATTGTCATATCATGTCTAAATCATCCTTAACCCGGTTTGTCAATGTTGACTCCATATCTGCAGGGAATTCCTTAAATAGAATAGACTTGAATTATTCCCAATTATGGATGGCAAAGTTCTACATCAGATGAGTTGTAAGACTCTTTTTGGGTAGGAGTTAACCGGTGTTTATCTTATTTTTTGATTTTTGTATGGTCCGTGGGACTGGGAGAAATTACCAATAGTCTATTCTAACTATCATTTTTCAAGCTATGTTGATACAGTTTGAGTTCACTTGCACTGCACTATTGCTAAACCACCTCACGACGATCGCTATTTGGACACCAGGAGGAGGAAGGCTCTCACTAGCTGCTAGAGGAAGAAGTAATCGAAACCGCCATTATCTTCCACCGACCCAGAAGGACGATTAAAAGCATCCATCCTCACAATAATTTGTGATAGGCCAACAACCTCAGGTTTCGGCCTAAACCGGTCTGTAAGTGTGCAGTATCTGGGATTAGGTGGTTAAAAGTGTTGTTTTTTTGCCAGAATGTAAAGTTCAAATCAAGTAAATTTAGAATGAAACTAGAATGAGCGCTCGGAGATCGCATACCTCAGCCTGCTTCAAATTTAGACTGAAGCTTAACAGATGAAATCCTTTATCAATATTCAAGTAATTTATAGAACTTTTTTTTTTTTAATTTATAGTATATGTTTCTAAAGGGTTACCTTATCAGATAAACTGTTTTTAAAGGGCCCATTGGGGCTATTAATGGATATGGCAGTCAATCAATATGAATCTATCTATCTCTATTCATTTAACTGTCGTTCTATGTGCTTATGTCTCTATCCATTTGTCTGGTTGTTTAAATATTTTTTAAAGAATTATTAATTTTGTCCTTTTTTTCCTGCAAAGTATGATGAAGTAAAATGACCTTCAACTGATAGTATAGTTTCTATGCAATTGATATGTCTGATGAAAAAGGTCTGAAGCCAAGATTAATTGGATAAACAGCCATTAATTGCATTTGATGATGATAACACTGTCCAACGCCAATCAAGAAGCAATGACAATATGTATAATTCTCTAATTAACAGATTCAATCAATATTTACAATTGCTGAAGAGACTAAAGACTATCTCTTGGTCTGCTAGTGCTAAAATGATGTGTATACTATTAAAGTGCATGTAGCACGGTAGAGGTCTAATTTCGAATTTCTTTAACTGTAGCCCCAAAAATTCTCCAATATTCACCAAAATTTAATCAGGTATTCTGTAGCACAAATGAACATATCGTGCCAAAGGAAATGTAAATCCATTGAGAATTGTTGACAGGAGTCGATTAACAAACACACAAACCCACAAACAGAGAGCTCAGAAAATGCCTACCCCACTGTGTTCTGCTGAACATTTCTCACCAAATTTCTAAAACTTTCTAAAATTCTTTGTTGTTGCCTCATTTGCACTTCATGGCCACTCCTCATATCATAGCGGCTATTTGATTATGTGGATAATATATTATGAAATTGTAATTTTCTTAGGCACCAGTGGTAATTCTCAATATTCCTTTAATCTTGTTAAATATACAAATATCGCTTTGATCTCACATACTTCAAAGGAACTTCTTATGCATGCATCATGTATGTGAAGTTCATATTATGAACTGATGATAATGCATGATAGCATCAGTGATGTGGATCTAAATATGGAATTTCAATGCTGCCAAGGACTGTATACGAAACTGAACTTAGATTTTTAAATCTTTCAGCACAAATTGTTCTGAAACGGTGGGTGCATAAAATTATCTTCAGTTGGGGAACATTCATAATTTACGACTGGGGTGATTGAAGTTTTTTCCGAGGGGTACTTACGTTTCACACGTTTCAAGGGGGGACTAATATTTTACAACTTGTCTAAGTTGGGTATGAAAAATTAACATAAGAAAAAAATCATAAACATGCTCAAATATGTGCAAGTATAGCAATATGTGGGTGAAATGTTTGTATGTCTGGGGGGGGGGGGTAGGGGGTGGTACTAAAATCTGCATCATTCAGAAGGGAACTAAATATCTGCATGAAACCTGAGTGTTGGAATCAGTGATGTAGTTACAATACGATACGATACTATATATGTATATTTATTTGAGGTGGGTGCATCCTAGGCTGAGACCGTGGCACGAGCCTCCGAGACCGAGAACAAGACTGAGGCCATTAAAATCTGACTCGAGACCAGCAATTCCTACTGAATGTATTTCAATGTCCTTTAGCATGGTTTCATATGCCCAACAGAATACCTGATTTGATTTTGGCTGCTGTTGATGCTGTTTAAGGGCTGCTGTTAAAAAGTGTATAACCAGGTCCCTACAGTGCCGCACTAGGCCTATAATATATGGCCTAGGTTCCATTTCAATCCTGTGAAATTTTAATTAAATGTGGATTTTTCAGTCATTTGCTCTCTGAGCTGTCTTCTTGTTTCATATCTATATGCAACATTGTACTTTAAATTTTGATTTGTCAGAAGACCGTTGATTACAAAAGCCATTAAAAAAAACATGATTCTTAAAATCACCTTTATCTTTTATGACATTGTAAACCATGATTATTTTTTCCACATATCTATATGTTGCATCCAACAATAATACAGCCCAAGTAAACAGCTATATCTGCCATATATCAAATGTCAAGATGTCATCATGTCTGTTAATAATACATCCTTTGAGTTTCAATTCTCTGAGGTAATCTCAAGTTCCTCTGACCATTAGTGTCACCAGATGTAGCCCGGAACGATGTATTCATTTCTCACATTTACTGAAATAGGGACATGTGACAGGCTGCTGTTGAATTATGGTTGCAACTCATGGAGAAAATAGAGATTTCTACAGGTTGTCTTTTTGCGCACAACCGAATGATACTATAATACTTTCCCTTAAAGGTCCACTATCAAATCAGTTGAGCTTAAGGGCCAGCCCCAAGCCAAATGCTTAGGAGCAACCTATTATATACTATACTATATCCCCCAACTTCCCCGAGATTTTGACACATTCCAGTCAAAAATCACACTTCACTGTCACCTGCCAACACCAGCGGATTTGAACCTTAGGCCGATGCACCATAAAATACTTTCCCTTAAAGTTCCACTATCAAACCAGTTGAGCTAAAGGGCTGGCCCCCAAGCCAAGTGCTTAGGAGCAACCTATTATACCCAACCCACTATACTATAATACAATTCAGTATTAGTCTGCAAATAGGTTTCATAAGGGGGCAACCATTACATTTGGGATTTGGGGAGGGGGGCATTGTAGATTTCTTGGCTGGAAATGATTTATTTCAAAATAACTGCCACAGTAACAATTTATTCTGGGTGCCTGTTGCCCCTAAATACTCCTTTCTAAATCCAGCAACATCCTGTTAAAAAATAACCATACCACAAATTATTTATTGTACGAGAGCCCAAAAGGAACTAATTTATTCATTTATTTCACCTAAACTGAGAAAGAAATCATTTATTTCAGAAGCATTTAAAAGGCAACACCTGACAGTCCCTTTTATTGAAAACTAATGACTTTCAGTGGAAGACTATGCTACTGTAGGAAACTATGGCATATGATCATGTTTTACACTAGCAGCAGTCTGGCACGGAATGACAATAAAGACAATATATTGTGACACTGCTATTCTCAACTATCCAATATTCATTCGGCTGATGCTGAAATAGTACCACCTTTTAAATGAAAGCAAATCCCAAGGGTCCTCAGGGCCTGTAGCTTTGGAGATTGAAAGAAACCTTGATATTTTCTGTACATTTTAATTTAGATTCCTCGTATCATAGGTGCCATCATTTGTAAGCCTGATTCCAGGAGCTTAAAGTGATTCACCTTGAGGGAGAGTTGGGAACTGAGGGCATTACAGCGATTTCGTGAAGTATGAGTTTCTGCAATCGGAGAATAAACATAGCAATTCTAGTTCATTTGGTTGGTTGTGGTATTGAATTACACAGCATAAATATAATTGGAATAGGACAAAATCGTATGTCAAGGACAGTGACATGTTTGATCAGAGCAGTTTTTGTTTATGTTTTACCTGCTAATCTTAAATACTGACGAAACTTTGCTGCTCATTCTGGTGGAGCAAGTTTTATGCCAACTTAAAGTGATTCACATTTAGAGCGGGTCAGGAAGTGAGGGCATTGAGGGTGAGGGAGGGTGAAAGAGTGGACGAGTAAGCATCTTCATGCGGATGTGGAGGTATATGTTTTTCAATATTTTGCATGTGGACGAATTTGTAAACCTGCAAAAGAAAGCAAACATATACACGAATTTGACATTCGTGTAAGTGCCAAATATTGCCGTTCACAGATTTGTACAGGTGTAATTACGAACATACTAACCCTGAACTTGCCTAAAACTAACTCTAACCCTAATTATAACCTTAAACTCTAAGGCCCGTTTTCACCAACATGGTATTAAGAGTTATGCCAGGTCTTAGCTAAGACCTGGTCTGGCTAAGCCAATCACTCAAGCGGAGCAGGATCAAGGAACATTTACTGAGTGAAAGTCTGCACATAGTATTTAAACAACTCAACTGCTACAAACACAATTAATCTCTCAAGTTCCCAAACATGGCCACATGACAAGGTAAGAGAAAAAGAGGGGTGGGCCTGGAAATTTATAAAAAAGAAAATTAATTAGTTGTCTGTCCAGTGTTGATGACAGAAATGCGTTTTTCCTTAGCCCCCTCCCCTCAAACAATAAATTAATACAATCAGCTGGTCATGCATTTTTGGACAATGAAACTACAATAATGGTTGAATCCCTTTGAATATCTAATGATAAGGGTCCTCAAAATCTGATGTAATAAAAATGGCTGATGTGCCTGCGATTTTTTGCTCAGTTTCAAGGATTGTGAAGCGTGTTAGTCATGCAATTGCTTCATTAAAACCCATATATGTACGTACATGTATGCCCAGTGGATCAGTCACACGGGAGGCTAAATTGGAATTTTCCGAAATCGCCCGATTTCCGGGGGGGGGGGGGTTATAGGATGCATAGATTGCACCCATGTCCGAATTTCCTGCCCTTCGAAAGTGCCCCTGTGCTAAGACCAGCAACAAGTGCAGAGGTTTTGTACAACTCAGCACAGAAGAATTGCCTCTATTGGGTGTCATGACTATCATAGGCAAATGCTATAAAAACATAGTTTCATACATGAAATACTTTTAAATTGTGTGCTTAATGCGGTATGGCTAGTATATTTGCAATGGTTACTTTAACAAATATATTTTATAGGTAAGCGTGTGTTCTTGGTTTGCAAACTTTATATCTCATGATGTGACATATCTTTCTTGAAAAAATCTCTGGTGACTGTTAAATTAGAGAAACATGCGAATATAATAGACAAAGGCATATAATACTGATTTGTCATGCCATCTCATAAGAAACATATGTTCTGTTTTCATTGGCCTAATCACTTTTTGACACCAAATCAGTTTGAGATGGCTGATCCTTGAGTTTGGTGACAATGCGTATGATTCACTGAACCTTGACAGGTTTACATGCTTAGCACACTCTTGGTGAAATGGACTTAGTTATACCAGGTTTAAAGGAGTTAACACCAGGCTTAACTCTTAATACCATGTTGGTGAAAACGGGCCTAATAATCTAGCACTTCCACTAATGTTAGAAATGGCAGTTACACAAATGAAAAATGCAGCACATACACAAATGTCAGTTGTTACATAATTATACACAAATAATACGCTCATTTTTACATAACCACAAATTCGTTCTTGCTGGTTTTTACACCTACACACATTCGTGTATGTGCCCAATGTTGAAAAATATATACATTGGATGTGGGATTTAGGGAAAAAAGCAGAAGGATTATACTGTACCTGTAAGATCTGGAAGTCTTTTCCGGGAAAGCCAGTTACCAAGTAGACTAAGGAGTCACCAAATCTTGTTAGAACTTCTATAGACCACCTGATCCTCTCCTTCAAACGTTCCTTTGAAATAGTATTCCTGAAAAAACAGGAGTTGATCTTATACTCATTAGATACACTCTCACAGTATTTTGAGGACAAAGAGGTCTCATTGGTGGATATACCTTCAACCCCATGGGATAACCAATGTTTTATGATGGGGTAACTGAGGGTAGTTGAGAGTAGGCGAGTTAAGTTGAGGGGAGGTGAGTTTAGTTGAGTGGAGGTAAGTTTAGTTGAGGGGAGGTGAGTTTAGTTGAGGGAACACGAATTTAGTTGAGGGAAGGTGAGTTTAGTTAAGGGAAGCTGAGTTTAGTTGAGGGAGGTCAAGTTTGGTTGAGGGAAGGTGAGCTAGTTGCGGGGGGGCGAGTTTAGTTGAGAGTTTAGTTAAGGGAAGGAAGTTTATTTGAGGTAAAGATGGTGCGTTGAGGGTAGTTGAGGAAATTAGAGGATAGGTGAGGGTAGATGAGATTTGTTGATGGTGGCAGAGTGGAGGTTAAAAGGGGTAGTCTGAGGGTAAAAGGGGTCAGTTGAGGGTACCCAGTTCATGAGAGGGTGTGAGGCTGTGAGGAGTGCATCCTGCCATGAGGCCTACTAGGGCTATAGGTAACCAGCTGCCCAAGAAAAAATCTTCTGTGAAGACTTTTTGAAACTGTCTTTCAAATTGGCACTGTTTGCTAAGTTTGATATGATACAATTGAAAAAAGGCTCCTTTAAAACAGACAAAACAAATGTTTTGCATGATCAGATTCGATTAAAGAGGGCTATAATTATATACTGGTTGGGCGAATGAGCTAATTTCCAGTGGTAAATAGATACCCAAAGGAATCCTGTAGAAGTAATTTGGCTTGATATTCTTTGATCTCATCCTACTATTGAAGGACGCTATTTTGATGTCGGCTCAGCAAGCTTAGCTCACTTGGCAAATAGGATTCGTCAACAACAAGTTTATGATACTATTGAAGTATCAGGAATATAGCACCGCCAAATCTTGAAGGTTTTATTTTCATGCAGGATAGATCGTATGATCTAAAAGGTTTGTGTGAAATGCTTGTTTTCGGACCTAAGTATCAAATGTGACTGCATTGAACGAATGAGGCGTATTATTTTGTGTTGGTGTAGACGAACGGCGAGTGCTTACAGAAAAGCACTGGAATGATCCATGTGAGGTCACATTCCAATTCCTGCAATGTTATTCTGTATTACTCCCAAGCAGTCGGTGAGGTCATATCCTAATCATCAGTTTGTGAGTCATAATGGCTGATGAAGTATGTCTCTATATTCAACATGGGAAACATAAAGGCTGTTTGATTAGTCATAATCAAGAGAAGCCATGTGATTTGTCACAACTAATTTTAGAGTAAAAATCAGATGCATAATCCTTTTGTTTACCTATCACCAACAAGCAGGATTGGTCTCCTTAAATCAATTTAGCAGTGAAAGTATTGGGTATGACAAATCATCACATTTTCACTGTGCAATGGTCCACTCTTTTTACATGTCAAATTTACAAACTGCAAAGGAACCACCGCGAATGATATTGAGGCCATCAAAATTACATTGTTTGTCTCAAGGCCTTTCCCGAGACCTCCAACATTTGCCCAAAGACACCCAAGACCGAGACAAGGCAATGGATATGGCATCCAAGGCTGTGCCAAGGCTGAGGCCATCCGAAAATGGCCCCGAGGCCAGCCTCGCGGATAAGGCCAGCCTCGCGGACAAGGCCAGCCTCGAGACCTCCAACACTGTTGAGATGAGATAGGGATGATCGATGAACAATGTATTCAAATTGAAGCTCAGAATGTAAAATCCAATTTGCAAAACCACATAAAAACCACACAAAAACTCTAATCTAAAAAACAAATTGCTTACAAATGTCATTTGGCTATTCTTGTCATATCCTCTTTAACATTATATATATATAGAAAATAGTAGTTTGGATTTTGTTGATGCAATTAATGGGAAACTAAATTGGCTGAGATTGCTTTGCAAGTTTATGATTTGATTTATCCTGTTCTGATTACACAGTCATTCCAACCAGACATGATAATCACATTATTGTAATGAAAAATCGATTTTGTCTCAGACATCAATGTTTTCTATACATATACAATGGTAGTAGTGGGATGCCTGTGGGCTTCACTACAATATAAAGATGTAAATCATGTAAATCATTTCAATCCCTTCCTTCAGATAAGAGACCAATTGCATTATGTTAATAAGGAAACGATGGAAATTCAAGTATGGGTACTTTTCATCAAAAGTTTTAATTTGTATCGATTCCAGGCCAATATGACAGCATCAAGTCTTCCTAGTGGTTAGTATCTTTGCTCATTAAACTATCGGTGTTCATATCCTGGTTTAGTTCAAATTGTGGTCTTTTTTTCATGCAACTCAAATGGTACATTATCCAACTGCATAAAATTATAAGAGCATGAATCTAAGGTGCGGTAATCTGAATTAAATGAGATTTTAAGCATTTAAAATATTGTTTTCTTCTTTTTTATTTCCAAATTGAATGATGAAAAAAATGCAATCATCTCAAAATGAAAATTTGGGGTGCAATTAAAGAAACAGAAGAAAGATGTAAAAGTCTGGATGGTACATAGAGGAGCAAGCGCTGTTTTGTCTTTCCAATTATTATGAACTTGTCTCAAACTCTCCAAAGAATAAAAATAAAACTTGCAATTTGGAGAATAATAACACATGTTCACACAACGCAGAAAATTGCACTGACAATACGAATTTGTTTATTCATAACTTGTTTTTTCTTTTATATGTTTTTTGGTTTCATATCACATAACACGTTGACCCACAGTGCCACTCGCAGAAGAAAACACTGCCACAGTATTTCAGG
Organism: Platynereis dumerilii; assembly: GCA_026936325.1. Lineage (NCBI taxonomy): Eukaryota > Metazoa > Annelida > Polychaeta > Phyllodocida > Nereididae > Platynereis > Platynereis dumerilii. The sequence goes on along the minus strand of JAPTHN010000104.1, from coordinate 1,137,546 downwards.
ATTTTGAAATTGGATATGACAAACTCATTAGAAGAGAAAATTGTTGTCGCCATCCCAGAGGATATGCAACCAGAATTTATTACAGAATAATATATCAAATGACCCCCCCCCCACAACTGAATATCCCAAATAAAAACATTTTTGATAATATGCTGCGAACACTTTGTTTCCCATGGAAAATACTTGGGTACCCCTAAGCAGGCTAAAAAAAAACAGCATTAAAGATAGGCTTCACAGACATGAAGACATGTGTATTTTGTATCTTGAGCTATTAGCAGAAGTCTATATTCACTGATAATTGACCATATAATAACAAACCATCTGAGGCACTCTTTGCAGACTTTCAGCATACATAATAAAGACCTCATCACGTTGCATGTTTAATTAACCCGTTCAGAAACCATTAAGAAAAAGGAAAAGCTGCTTTCCGAAGCCAAACTTCTTAGTGGTAATTTATTCATGTAAATATGAATATAAAAGCATTTGATGAATTTACTTTTAAAGACAGCACTATGTCAAATAAAGTAAAATTTTTCTAGGAACTTTCAAGAATGCAGTTTTCTGTTGACAAGGCAGCTTTTCCAGGAAAGTTCTACCTTTTTTTGTCAAAATAAGGCTACTATATGGCATATGCTAGCTCACAATTTGTTAGAAATATGCATAAAACCTCCTTGCTCCACTTTTCCCTGACACATCTTTTGTCCGCACATCCATGCATTTTATTTTCCCCAGTTATTGTTCTCAGGCACGACACCAGCTAATAATGTAAACCTGTGACATCCAGACAAAACACTGAATATAATAATAAACAGACATCTCTACACCACAGTAAATTGTTAATTAGTATCTAGATTGCAGTCTGTATCACTGATTTATCTGTTGCCTACAGACAGTCTGGATATCCAATAAAAGGAGCCCTTACAGACGTCTCAATGGACCCTAAACAGAATGCCAGTAGATGGGTCTAGATATCCAATCAAATGAGCCCTTACAGACGTCTCAGAGATGTCTCAGAGAACCCTAAACAGGCTACCTGTAGACCCTCTAGACGTCTGCAGAGCACAATATGAGCCCTGTTTATGTATGGATCAGGTGGTAGTGAAGACCTAACAGGATTTGGTGACTTCACAGGCTGCTTTGTAATGGCCTTTCTTGGAAACAGATTACTGCTTCTACCTGTAGGGCAGATAGTTCACCCAAAGGACAATGGTTTTAATCAAAACTGAAAGAAAACCTGAAAGAAAAGGACTGTATGGAAAGTTTAATTTGGCTTCTTTTTTTCCTTATTGACTGTAGGGCGATATACCCTTCTGTGCCTATTACTATTATTTTAAATACACATATTTAATAATTATATTATTATAATATAGTATTATATCCGATGAAATTTGTGCCCATTTCATTTAATTGTGCTCACTGTTATATAATAAAATGCAATCATTATTATTTTCAAAACTTCACTGCAGCATATGTGGTTTCCATTTAGGTAAAAAAATCACTTTTCATTATTGCATATTCATTCAGCATTTTACAAAGCCTACGTCCAGTCCTCAACCTTCCATTCCTCAACAGTAGGCATGTATACGTCCTCCTTTTACAAATCTTCCAGTTGGAACCATTACATATCACATTTTGTGGACGTGACAACTGCATTGAAAACTTAGGCATAGAACGTCTTCTCCAAATATCTCAGTGTTCCGGTTTTTCAAATTTGTTTTTGTTCCTTAATGGTGCACGTGGTCTTGAATTTCCAAGTACATACCATGTATTCTTTCTTTGCTATTTATCAGTTTATATTGTGTCAAATTTGTAGAATAATGTGGTCAAGAGAAAAAAAGAAATGTCAAGTTTCGCAAAACCCTGTAGTAACACATCACAGAATGGATCGTGTTAGCTATGTGAATGGACATCACAAGAAATAGCAGGAAAAAGAGACCTTTATAGGCAATTGCACTGCTCACATTATGTTTAAGTGATCAAGGTGTCAGTCATAGTCAGTTCCAGTTATGGCCAACCACAATATCTTGCTTCTGGTAGCAGGGCATGGTTATAATAATGTAGTTTCTACTTCTGATTAGGACCCACTACCAGATAAAATTCATGATTTTTGGAGCGCATCTCAAAATACCACCCTATCCATTTGGTCTTATTATAATACATGATGAAAATTATTTGTATTGAAATAAAAATCTCAATAGCGGTCTTCTTACCAAAATATCTCAAGACAAGATTTGTGAAGATGAGAAAACAACTGAAAACTATATCGAAGCGGGATTAGACCCATCGTAGAGAGGCTCCTAGCTACTTTCAAGGAGAATTTCAGTTTTTGAAAAGATCTTAATGAAAAGCTATCAAGGAGTGGGATAAAGAGTTACAGAGTCAAGGGGATAATACTTGTCTTGCACATCTAGTCGTCTTTGCTTGAAGTATCCCAATCCATCACGAATATTCAGTCACAGATACGGAAGTCAACATAGGTTTCCAGAGAAGTCAATGCGGATAAAACATAATGAATCTCTTGAGGCCGCCATGCCTGAGATGAAAGCAAAACAAGGAAGTTGTCATATCACATCTAGATCATACTTAACCTGGTTTCTTAATATTAACTGACTCCCCCCCAAAAACCTCCAACTCCACCAATCCGACTCCTGACTCAAATCCCTGCATTATGCTACAACACAAGCATACATCATGTTACAGAAGCTGCCATACAAATATGTGTCTGGCCGTTGTTTTCTGCTGAACATTTCTCATCAAATTTCTAAAATTTTCTATAATTCCTTGTTGTTGCCTCATTCGCACTTCACTGCCACTTCTCATATCATAGCGGCTATATGATCATGCAAATAATATATGCAAATTGTAATTTTCTTAGGGATCAGTGATAGTTCTCAATATTCCTTTCATCTTGTTAAATACACATCTCTCTTTGATCTTAGATACTTCAAAGGAACTTCTTATGCATACACCATGTATGTGAAGTTCATACTATGAACTGATGATAATGCATGATAGCATCAGTGATGTGGATCTAAATATGGAATTTCAATGCTGCCAAGAACTGTATACGAAACTAAACTTATAAACTTATATTTTTAAATCTTTCAGTACAAATTGTTCTGAAGCGGAGGATGCATGAAATTATCTTCAGTTAGGGACCATTCAGAATTTACGGCTGGGGCGATGGAAGTTTTTTCCGAGTGGTAATTACATTTCACAGGTTTCTAGGGGGCACTAATATTTTACAACTTGTCTAAGCAGGGTATGAAAAATTAATATTAGAAAAAAAACGTGCTCAAATCAGTGCAAGTATAACAATATGTTAGTGAAATGTTTGTATGTCTGGGGGGGGAACTAAAATCTGCATCATTCAGAAGAGAACTACATATCTGCATGAAACCTGAGGGTGGGCATCAGTGATGTAGCTCTACGATAAGATACGATACGACACGATACGATACGATACGATATATGTTTATTTGAGGTGGAGACATCCGAGGCAAGTGTCTTCGAGACCGAGAACAAGACCGAGACCATTAAAATTTCCTTTGGTAGCATGGTTTCATATGCCCAACAGAATACCTGATTTGATTTTGGCTGCTGTTGATGCTGTTTAAGGGCTGCTGTTAAAAGTGCATAACCAGGTCCCTATGGTGCCGCGCTAGGCCTATAACATATGGACAAGGTTCCATTTCAAATTTTCAATCCTGCGTAATCTCTTAGCGGTCTTCTTGTTTCATATTTATAAGTAACGTCATGCATTAAATTTTGATTTGTCAGAAGACCGATGATTAGAAAAGCCATTGAAAAAAAGCGATTCTTACATCACCTTTATCTTGTATGCCATTGTAAACCATGATTATTTTTTCCATATATATGTGGCATCCAATAATAAAACTGTCCAAGTAAACAGCATATGTCTGCCACATATCAAATGTCAAGATGTCATCATGTCTGTTAATAATGCACCATGTGACTTTCAATTCTCTCAGGTATTCAGAAGTTCCTCTGACCATTAGTGTCACCAGATGTAGCCCGGAACTATGCATTCATTTCTCACATTTACTGAAATTGGGGACATGTGGCAGGCTGTAGTTAAATATGGGAATTATGCATGCAACTCATGAAGAAAATAAGGATTTCTACGGGTTGTCTTTTCGCACTCAACAGAATGATACAATTCTGCATTAGTCTGCAAAGAGATTTCATAAGGGGGCGACCATTACATTTGGGATTTGGGCGTTGGAGTTTCTTTGGCTGGAAATAATTTATTTCACAGTATTTGCGACAGTAAGTATTTATTCCCGATGCCTGTTGTTCGAAATATTCCTTTCTAAATCAAGCGACACCCCGTTAAGAAATAACCATACCGCAAAGTATTTATTTGAAGCCCAAAAAGAATTTACTTTTTTATTTATTTCACCAAAACTTAGCAAGAAATTATTTACTTCAAAAGTGATTAAATGGCCCCTTTACGACACCTGGCAGTCCCCTTTATTCCTAACTAATGACTTTCAGTGGAATACTATACTACTGTAGGAAACTATGGCATATGATCATGTATTACACTAGCAACAGTCTGGCACGGAATGACAATAAAGACAATACATTGTGACACTGCTATTCTAAGCTATCCAATAATCATTGGCTGACACCGAAACAGTACCACCTCTTAAGTGAAAGCAAATCCTGAGGGAGGGTCCTCAGGGCCTGTAGCTTCGGAGATTGAAAGAAACCTTGATATTTTCGGTACATTTTAGTTTTAGATTCCTCGGAATCATTTTAAAGCCTGTAAGTCCTGGAGAATAAATTCATTTTCATAACTAATTAAATGAGAGGCAGGCTTTTAACCCATTCTGGTGGAGCAAGTTGTTTGCCAACTTAATGTGATTCATCTTTAGAAAGCGTTGGGAAGTGAGGGCATTACAGCAATTTCAAGAAGTATGAGTTCCTGCAATTGGAGAACAAAATGAAGCAAATCCAATTCGTTTAAATGGTTGTGGCATTGAATTACATAGCATAAATATAATTTGAATAGGATAAAAATGTATGTCAAGGACATTGACATATTTGGTCAGAGCTGTTATTGTTTATGTTTTACCTGCAGCAATGCAGCTAATCTTATCTACTGATGAAACTTTGCTGCTCACTGAAGCCATTTTTGATTTCTATCCGCATTTAACTTGAAGATTTAGAAGACACTCATACTAATTGAATCTGCTGTAAGGGACGAGGAAGAAAAGTTAAGGTTGTCGAAGAGTAAGCGTCTTCATGCGGATGTGGGATTTATCGAAAAAAGAAGAAGGATTATACTGTACCTGGTGTAAGATCCGGAAGTCTTTTCCAGGAAAGACAATTACAAAGTAGACAGTTGAGTCACCAAATCTTGTTAGGACTTCTATAGACCACCTGATCCTCTCCTTCAAAGGCCCCTTTGAAATACTATTACTGAAAAACGAGAGTTGGTCTTATACTTGTCTCACAGTGTTTTTAGGATAAGGAGGTCTCATTGGCGGATACACCCTCACCCCCATGGGGTAACCAATGTTTTATAATGGGGTAACTGAGGGTAGTTGAGAGAAATCGAATTTAGTTTAGGGCAGGCAAGTTTAGTGGGAGGTGAGTTTAGTTGACAGGAGGCGGGTTCAGTTGAGGCAAGTTTAGTTTCAAGATGGAAGGTGTGAGTTTAGTTGAGGGAGGCGAGTTTAATTGAGGGAAGGTGAATTTAGTTGATGGAAGGCAAGTCTGTTTGAGGGGAGGCAAGTTTATTTGAGGGAAGCATGGTCGGTTGAGGGTAGTTGAGGGAACTAGAGGATAGGTGAGGGCAGATGAGGTTAGTTGATGGTGGCAGAGTGGAGGTTAAAAGGGGTAGTCTGAGGGTAAAAGGGTTCAGTTGAGGGTACCGAGTTCATGAGAGGGAGTGAGGCTCTGAGGAGTGCATCCTGCCATGAGGCCTACTAGGGCTATAGGTAACCAGCTGCCCAAGGAAAAATCTTCTGTGAAGCCTTTTTTAAACTGTCTTTCAAATTGGCACTGTTTGCTAAGTTTGGTGTGATACAATTAAAAAGTGGTTCGTTTAAAACAGGCAAAACAAATGTTTTGCATGATCAGATTCGACTAAAAAGGGCTATAATTATATACTGGTTGGGTGGATGAGCTCATTTCCAGTGATAAATAGATACCCAAAGGAATCCTGTAGAAGTAATTTGGCTTGACATTCTTTGATGTCATCCTACTATTGAAGGACGCTATTTTGATGTCGGCTCAGCAAGCTTAGCTCACTTGGCAAATAGGATTCGCCAACAACAAGTTTATCATACTATTGAAGTATCACTGTCTGAGTATCAGGAATATAGCACCGCCAAATCTTGAAGGTTTTATTTTCATGCAGGATAGATCGTATGATCTAAAAGGTTTGTGTGAAATGCTTGTTTTCGGACCTAAGTATCAAATGTGACTGCATTGAACGAATGAGGCATATTATTTGGTGTTGGTGTAGACGAATGGTGACTGGTGAGTGCTTACAGAAAAGCACTGGAATGATCCATGTGAGGTCCCATTCCAATTCCTGCAATGTTATTCTGTATTACTCCCAAGCAGTCGGTGAGGTCATATCCTATTCATTCAGTTTGTGAGTTATAATGGCTGATGAAGTATGTCTCCATATTCAACATGGGAAACATAGATGCTGTTTGATTAGTCATAATCAAGAGAAGCCATGTGATTTGTCACAACTAATTTTAGAGTAAAAATCAGATGCATAATCCTTTTGTTTGTCTATCACCAACAAGCAGGATTGGTCTCCTTAAATCAATTTAGCAGTGAAAGTATTGGATATGACAATTCATCACATTTTCACTGTGCAATAGTCCACTCTTTTTGCATGTCAAATTTACAGACAGTAAATGAGCCACCGCGAATGATATCGAGGCCATCAAAATTACATTGTTTGTCTCAAGGCCTTTCCTGAGACCTCCAACATTTGCCCAAAGACACCCAAGACCGAGACAAGGCAATGGATATGGCATCCAAGGCTGTGCCAAGGCTGAGGCCATCAGAAAATGGCCCCGAGGTCAGCCTCGCGGATAAGGCCAGCCTCGCGGATAAGGCCAGCCTCGCGGACAAGGCCAGCCTCGAGACCTCCAACACTGTTGAGATGAGATAGGGATGATCGATGAACAATGTATTCAAATTGAAGCTGAGAATGTAAAATCCAATTTGCAAAACCACATAAAAACCACACAAAAACTCTAATCTAAAAAACAAATTGCTTACAAATGTCATTCGGCTATTCTTGTCATATCCTCTTTAACATTATATTATATATAGAACAAAGTAGTTTGGATTTTGTAGATGCAATTAATGGGAAACTAAATTGGCTGAGATTGCTTTGCAAGTTTATGATTTGATTTATCCTGTTCTGATTACACAGTCATTCCAACCAGACATGATAATCACATTATTGTAATGAAAAATCGATTTTGTCTCAGACATCAATGTTTTCTATATATACTATGGTAGTAGTTGGATGCCTGTGGGCTTCACTACAATATAAAGATGTAAATCATTGCACTCCCTTCCCCAAGAAAGAGACCAATTGGATATCCCATTATGTTAATAAGGAAACGATGAAAATTTAAGTGTGGGAACTTTTCATCAAAAGTTTTAATTTATTTCAGTACCAGGCAATATGGCAGAATCAAGTCTTCACAATGGTTAGCATCTTTGCTCATTAAACTATCTGTGTTCATATCCTGGTTCAGCTCAAATTGTGGTCTTTTTTCATTCAACTCATATGGCACGATATCCAACTGCATAAAATTATAAAATGTTGACAATTCAAGTATGGATGGACAAATTATTTGGGCTTTATGCTCTGCATTTATGCACTTGGTATGCAAATTAGGACAGCCAAAACACCACGAAAATATGACAACCTATTTAAGAAAGTTTTCGGTGCATATTTGCAATGTGAAACTTAAAGAAACTGGATAAAGATGCAAAAGTCTGGATAGTACATTGAGGAACAAGCACGGTTTTTTCTTTCCAGTTATTATGAACTAGTGTCAAACTCTCCAGAGAATAAAAAACTTTCAATTTTGAGAGTAATAACGCAGACAAAGCGGAAAATTGCACTGACAATATGAAGTTGTTTATTCATAACTTGTTTTCTTTTTTGTGTTTTTCGGTTTCATATCAAATAATACATGGACCCACAGTCCTCCTCCTCCTCGCAAAAGAAAACACTACCGCAGTATTTCGGGATTTTGAAGTTGGATATGACAAACTCATTAGAAGAGAAAATTGTTATCATCATCCACGAGGATATGCAACCAGAATTTATTACGGAAAAATATTAAATAACCCACCACAACTGCTTATCCTGAATAAAAACAATTTTTGATATGTTGCAAACACTTGATATCCCAAGGAAAATACTTGTTATCCCACAGTGAGTTTAAAAAAAACATCTTTAAAGACAGGTTTTGCAGACACGTGTATGGGCTTCGGTCACAGAAATGCCTCCTATCCCTATCAGTCCCCTTCATGGACAGACAATAATTTGTTGATAGAACATTCAACATTGCTGGACCCAAATGTTGGAATTTGCTCCTAATACATATCAAGTAGTCGCAAAATGCAGAGACTTTTAACAAAGTTTTAAAGATATCTCTTTGAAACATTTTAAACTGTATATACATATATATAATTATTGTTTTACCCATTTAGGCATTTACACTTTATGACTCAGTTTATCTTGCAAGTTAGCTATTTCTGGTTACATCAATGTTGAGCACATTTGATGAATTTACTTTTATAAGACAGCGCTTTATAAAATAAAGTAAAGTTCTGTAAATTTCTAGGAACTTTTAAGAATGAGGTTTTCTCTTGACAAGGTAACTTTTCTCCCTGGTAAAGTCCAGCCTCATCCTTTTCACTCACCAAAGTAAGGCTACAAAATGGCATATGCTAGCTCCCAATTTGTCAGAAGTAGGCATAAAACCTCCTTGCTCCGCTTTTCCCCGACACTCTTTTGTTCTCACAGCCATGCATTTCATTTTCCCCAGTTATGGTACTCGGACATGACACCAGCTGTTGCGCATTCACTATACATATAGCATACTGCCAAACCATGCTTTCAGCTAACAATATGTACAGCTGTCCAGTCAACACAGAAAGCAATTGTTAAAACACAGTCGCAGTATTTCCAGATTTTGAATTTGAAAGAGAAAATTGTTATCATCATCCCAGTGGATATGCAAGCAGAATTTATCACAGAAAATTTTTTATATCAAATGACCCACCACAACTGCCTGTCCTCAATAAAAAAAATGCTTTTGATGTGCCTGGACACTCTTTGTTAACAATGGGGCTCCTCAGCAGCGGCAAAATTTTTGCCTTCGAGGGGTCCTTTTGCTCCTAGGTTATTGAATTTCTTGTAAATTGTATTTTTATAATGTATATATTCCGAGCAAAAAATAAATGAGTCTGAGTCTGAGTCTGAGTCTGAGTCATTGCAAACATTTGATTCCACATGGAAAATACTTGAGAACACCTAAGCAAGTTTTAAAAAAAAGCATTAAAGATAGGTTTAGCAGACATGCATAGTATTTTGTATTTTGAGCTATTAGCACTCATAGCAGAAGTATGCATTCACTGATAATTATACCTTATAATAACAAACCGTCTGAGGCACTCTTTGCAGACTGTCAGCGTACATAATATTAAGGATCTCATGCTGTTGCATGTTTGACTCTCTTAGGGACCATTCAGGAACAGGAAAAGCTGCTTTTGGGAAGCAAAACTTTTAGGTGGTAAGTCATTCATGTACATAGAAACATAAAAACATTTGAAAAATTTACCTTTTAAAGACAGCACTATGTCAAATAAATTAAAGTTCTGTAAAGTTCTAGGAACTTTCAAGAATGAGGTTTTCTCTAGACGAGGTAGAGGTAGCTTTTCCATGCAGGAAAGTTCTACCTTGTCTTTTTTCACTCGCTAAAATAAGGCTACTATATGGCATATGCTATCTCACAAATTGTTAGAAGTGGGCATAAAACCTCCTTGCACCACTTTTCCCTGACACTCTTTTGTTCTCACAGCTAGACATTTTATTTTCCCCTGTTATGGTATTCAGACACGACACCAGCTGTTGCGCAGTCACTTTACATATACACCAAATGGCTAAATCAGGCTTCCAGCTAACGATATGTATAGCTGTCTGGTCAACAAAGAAAGCACTAAGTTACTGATTCGGTTAGGGACTATTTAATTTCCAGGGAGGGGGGATTTACCTCCATTGGAAATATTCATTTCACAGTAACGGCAGCAGTATTTATTTTTTTCAAGCATGCAAATTCCCCGAATATTCATTCCTAGAAGGGAAACACCCTATTAAGAATTATCCCATCCCTTGCAGACATAATATTTCGAACACCGGCCAAAAATTATTTATTTATTTAACAAAAACTGAGCATAATATTATTTAATTTAAAAAAAACTCAAAGCACTTTTAAGCCAAGGACAGACGTGCGTAAACAAACATATACTGACCCCACTCAGACGTGGGTAAACAAACATAGTTATAGTGACTCCACTCAGGGTTTTCACTGGCACACAACGACAGTTCAGTTTGGTATTTAATGAACCATGCCATTGTAGCTCTTTGTCGATTGGTGACCCATCAGTTTCTAAATGAACATTCAACTTGGTCTCAAGAGGTCAGCATGTGACTTTGGATCAAATTCGGCTATGAATGATCGATGCAGTTTTCATAGTGTATATTGATGACTAAAAGTGGCCAGTAGTTACAGAGAAACCACCAGTGATGCTGTTTCGAGCTATTTATAACATACACTTTCACATTCCAAAAATGTATAGAATTCAGTCCAAGTGTGATAAAACCCGTCTTTGGTAAAATAATGAGCCAAGAGAAGGAATGATCGAAGCAGTTTTCATAGTGTATATTGACTAAAAGTGGCCAGTAGTTACAGAGAAACCACCAGTGATGCTGTTTCAAGCTATTTATAACATACACTTCACATTCCAAAAATGTATAGAATTCAGTCCAAGTGTGATAAAACCCGTCTTTGGTAAAATAATGAGCCAAGAGAAGGAATGATCGAAGCAGTTTTCATAGTGTATATTGACTAAAAGTGGCCAGTAGTTACAGAGAAACCACCAGTGATGCTGTTTCAAGCTATTTATAACATACACTTTCACATTCCAAAAATGTATAGAATTCAGTCCAAGTGTGATAAAACCCGTCTTTGGTAAAATAATGAGCCAAGAGAAGGAATGATCGAAGCAGTTTTCATAGTGTATATTGACTAAAAGTGGCCAGTAGTTACAGAGAAACCACCAGTGATGCTGTTTCAAGCTATTTATAACATACACTTTCACATTCCAAAAATGTATAGAATTCAGTCCAAGTGTGATAAAACCCATCTTTGGTAAAATAATGAGCCAAGAGAAGGAATGATCGAAGCAGTTTTCATAGTGTATATTGACTAAAAGTGGCCAGTAGTTACAGAGAAACCACCAGTGATGCTGTTTCAAGCTATTTATAACATACACTTTCACATTCCAAAAATGTATAGAATTCAGTCCAAGTGTGATAAAACCCGTCTTTGGTAAAATAATGAGCCAAGAGAAGGAATGATCGAAGCAGTTTTCATAGTGTATATTGACTAAAAGTGGCCAGTAGTTACAGAGAAACCACCAGTGATGCTGTTTCAAGCTATTTATAACATACACTTTCACATTCCAAAAATGTATAGAATTCAGTCCAAGTGTGATAAAACCCGTCTTTGGTAAAATAATGAGCCAAGAGAAGGAATGATCGAAGCAGTTTTCATAGTGTATATTGACTAAAAGTGGCCAGTAGTTACAGAGAAACCACCAGTGATGCTGTTTCAAGCTATTTATAACATACACTTCACATTCCAAAAATGTATAGAATTCAGTCCAAGTGTGATAAAACCCGTCTTTGGTAAAATAATGAGCCAAGAGAAGGAATGATCGAAGCAGTTTTCATAGTGTATATTGACTAAAAGTGGCCAGTAGTTACAGAGAAACCACCAGTGATGCTGTTTCAAGCTATTTATAACATACACTTTCACATTCCAAAAATGTATAGAATTCAGTCCAAGTGTGATAAAACCCGTCTTTGGTAAAATAATGAGCCAAGAGAAGGAATGATCGAAGCAGTTTTCATAGTGTATATTGACTAAAAGTGGCCAGTAGTTACAGAGAAACCACCAGTGATGCTGTTTCAAGCTATTTATAACATACACTTCACATTCCAAAAATGTATAGAATTCAGTCCAAGTGTGATAAAACCCGTCTTTGGTAAAATAATGAGCCAAGAGAAGGAATGATCGAAGCAGTTTTCATAGTGTATATTGACTAAAAGTGGCCAGTAGTTACAGAGAAACCACCAGTGATGCTGTTTCAAGCTATTTATAACATACACTTTCACATTCCAAAAATGTATAGAATTCAGTCCAAGTGTGATAAAACCCGTCTTTGGTAAAATAATGAGCCAAGAGAAGGAATGATCGAAGCAGTTTTCATAGTGTATATTGACTAAAAGTGGCCAGTAGTTACAGAGAAACCACCAGTGATGCTGTTTCAAGCTATTTATAACATACACTTTCACATTCCAAAAATGTATAGAATTCAGTCCAAGTGTGATAAAACCCGTCTTTGGTAAAATAATGAGCCAAGAGAAGGAATGATCGAAGCAGTTTTCATAGTGTATATTGACTAAAAGTGGCCAGTAGTTACAGAGAAACCACCAGTGATGCTGTTTCAAGCTATTTATAACATACACTTTCACATTCCAAAAATGTATAGAATTCAGTCCAAGTGTGATAAAACCCGTCTTTGGTAAAATAATGAGCCAAGAGAAGGAATGATCGAAGCAGTTTTCATAGTGTATATTGACTAAAAGTGGCCAGTAGTTACAGAGAAACCACCAGTGATGCTGTTTCAAGCTATTTATAACATACACTTTCACATTCCAAAAATGTATAGAATTCAGTCCAAGTGTGATAAAACCCGTCTTTGGTAAAATAATGAGCCAAGAGAAGGAAGTTGTTGCACGAAAGAGACACAAATCACTGTGCGTGCTCTTCAAATGGACATCCTTTCTCTAGTTCTCATTAGCAAAGTACTTTGCTCACACGATTTAAGGGAGAAAGGAGCTTTTGTCTTTTAGGTGTCAGTTACAGTTAGGCCAGACTCAACTGATTCTTGGCTTCTTGGATCCTCTCAGGGTACATTTTCTCAGGTTGGTGGGTAGGGCGACCAATTACCAGAAACCACATTTTTTATTTTTTAAATTCATAGGCCGCAACCGATATATACCTTCAGTAAAATGAAACAAGGTTGCTCACTCCACGCTTGGTCTGAGTTTTCCAGGAGCCAAACATAACCTCAGACTGACAAGACCCAATTCTCTGAGCTTCTCTGATTCGCTGAGGTTGAGATAATGGCCCGAAAGGGTTACTCCATAATGACATGTTTTTGTATTAACACGATTAAGGGCTTGTTTTCGTGTTCATGTTTGCAGTTAAGGGGATTAATATGCATTCATCCATAAACAAGCTCCAGCAAATCTTAGAATTTCAGGTTGCCAATTTGCACATAGTGGTCACTCATACAACTGTGGAAATTAAAAAACTATAAAATTGCTTTTTCAAGCAAAAAGATTACAACCAACTGAAGCCAACAAAATTTGAAACAGAAAATAAAATGCTCTTATAATTAAATCCAAGAAAACCCCTTCAGGGCCTTCAAGGTCGAAGGTGACACACAAAGAACAATTAGTTTTTGGTTACTGCTACACCTTGTCAATATTTAGGTACATGTAGGTATAATCTCCTGTCGCAAACCCAAACAATGACTTTGAAAGTCTAACACATATGGTCAATTAAAAAATTTTTTAGTAAACTCAATTTCTTCCTTAGGTATAAAATCTGTTGGGTCAGTAGATCTGAGAAGCAAAAATCAATTATGTCAACGAGATATAATACATGTAAAAGAAAAGGAACAAAGGAGATTTTTTACAGAAATTTCCTGATAAAATGCATTTTGAAAATGGCCGCCTGGTGGAGTTAGCCCGCACTTTCTGGAGGGGCGCCCCGGCCAAAATTTTTTGTTTTGACCTTATAAACTTGGATCAACATTCAAAAATTGCTCCCACTCAAGTGGTCACGGGATCTATGGTGGGGTCCTCTACTATATTACCCTGAAACAATCCATAATTTTAAACCTAATCCCTACATCCTTCTTCTCATTGCTGTCCTCCCCATGCCTATATAAGTGTACCACATGAGTATAAATACTAGATGGAATTTCCCATTAATCCGTCCATCCATCCTTGCTTCACAATCATATATAATCATTTCTTTGACCAGCTTACCCTAAATACTTAACAAATTCTTTCCTTCTGAGAGAAAAGCATTAGCCTAAGCTGAGCCGTCAGTACAGGGAAAAACTTGTATCGGTATTGCCGTGGGATAACACTGATCCCAGACATCAAGTCATGTTTACAGAAAATGTCTAAATCAGTAAATCCATAGGCCAATATTCAGTTACAGTGATAGGAATGACAACATGGATTTCCACATAACTCAACAATGTAACAATGTTATGAATCTTCAGGGTCCTGCATATATAACTAAGATGAAGGCAAATAAAGAAAAGCGTTACCTCGGATCCAAATCGGTCAATGTTTTGCTCAATATTTGCTCAATGTTTGTACCATATCTTAGCTGCTTAGCCAAACATACTATAATTTGTGTAAAGTGAAGGTACCTGTCCTTTTTTAAGTCGTTGAAAAAAAAAGATATATAAACATATCTGGGCTTCTGCCTCTACTTTTCCTTTATTTAATTACACTTCTCGATCTTAAGCCAACTAGTGTGACTCTTTATCACAAATTCAATAGTATGATGTTGTAAGCATCTTCTGTAAATAAAGAAACTTACTGAGTTGTTGGGATATCATCACCAGCTTTAAATGGATGAAATTTATGAGATAACCCATCAGTAAATTATGAATTGCATGTTAACAATTAAGAAGCAAGTCTAAGATGCCATCTTTCCATTTGAAGTAATTTGATTTAGAGGATTTGCAATTTGGAGGAAGATTTCTCTGTGTTTGATGTCATGGTTGAAAGCACCATCAAATACTTGGGAAATTTAGACACTAAAATATGTTGATGGTCTACTGTATCAACTGTTTTTTCAATATATTATATATACGTGGCATCAAACAATAATACCGACCAAGTAAACAGCATGTATATCTGCCATATATTAATGTCAAGATGTCTTCATGTCTGTTAATAATGCATCATGTGAGTTTCAATCCTCTGAGGTATTCTCAAGTTTCTTTGACCATTAGTGTCACCAGATGTAGCCCGGAACTATGCATTCATTTCTCACATTTACTGAAAGTGGGGAGAAGTGGCAGGTTGCCGTTGAGTTATGGTTGCAACTCATGAAGAAAATAGAGATTTCTACGAGTTGTCTTTTTGTTCACATTATGTCGAATATGGTAATTAGTTTGAAGAAAAATATCAAAAAGCAATGCATGGTTGGGTGACAATTTTATTATGATTTTCTCACCTCTCAAGGAACAGTCAATTTAAATGTGACAATTGTGGCTCTAATTTTAAAGACAGAAAGTTTATATTTTACAGAAATATTCTTTATTATGTAATTGGACTTATACCAGGTTTGGAGTATTGATTTATCTTTTTAAGAGATACTAGGCCAACCTCCCCCCTCCCCTAGATCGATGGTTAATTGGTTATGTTAGGGCTAGTATCTTGCTCTGTCAACCTTTCTATTAAAAAAACTGCAAAATGATGTTGATGCACACCTTGGCTTGATCAATTTATGAAATTAAAAAAGTGGGGTCAAAACATTGATTTTTGCTCTGGAAGGCTATTATTAATGAAAAAATATAATTTTTTGGCAAAATGTGCTGAAATCAGTTATGACAAATCAAATGGCCTTCTCTTCATCATGATTAATCAAACAGCCTCTATTTTTCCCATGTTGAATGTGGAGAAGATGACACTTTATCCGCTATCATGAGTCACAAAGTGCATTTTTCACAGTGAACTGGTCCTCTCTTTTTGCATTACTAATGGATAGTCTGCAAGACATTAATGTCTGTCAACCAAAAAAGTTGAAGAAAATTATTTATGTAAGCATGACACCCGTGAAGGCATGAGAGGAGAGGGATGAATATTTATAGCAAAAATATCACTTCTGTTTCTTTAACTGTAATTACACACACCAAAGCTGGCTAAGGACCTTGTAGGCAATGTATATATAGGCAAGTCGCAAGCCCGTTTTCAAAACTTATCAATCAGTAAATTCAGGTGTGCATGAATAAATAGTATAGGCCTATGATATAATAATAGCAAAGTTAATTACCCATAGATTGGATAGAAAGAACATATAAAAAGATCTGTACATGCATTTTTGTTTTAGGACAAAAACGTATTGCACAGATGAATTAGCTGCAGATTACCCGTTGATGAAGATTAGCATAGAAGAGAACAGAGCAGAAGAAAAGGGACAACTGGTAGAGACCTTGCAGCTGCTGCCCTCTTGTGTATTGTGTATGAATCAGCTTAATGGTAATTATCATTAATTAGGACATTTAGAGGAATGCAATGGCATTGAAAAGGGGAGAGTTTTGCCGCAGAAGGTCAAGGAAGGTTGAGTGTAAATGAGAAGATCAGGCATTGAGTATAACTTGAGATAAATCCAGTACGTTATCATTTTAATATAAGAGATGGTTGTAGCAGGCACTATGAACAAAAATGTACCTCCAAAAAGTATGTTTTGTAGAAAATAAGGCCCTTATTCTTTGGGGTTTTTATATGTAGGTTGCAGGTTCTACAATCTACAAGGTAATATAACTCCCATATACTCGTAAATAACATTGTCTAAAACTACTCAAATAGAATACAATTTACTCACAAACCACATTTATTTTAGTTTTGTGCCCATCTGGTAAAAAATGCAGTCATATTTAAAGTTACCGTTTACTCCTACCACCAAGGTGATGCCAAGAATTGGCTCTGCAACTTCTGCTGCATAAAAAAGGCATTCAAAAAATTTTACGAGACACCCTAACATGCAGGCATCACTTGGAGATTATTGAGAGACTTAATTATATTTGAATATCGTACTGATCGCTGCTGTTGGTCCCAGCAAAAAGTGGTTGATGCAACTTGGTGATGTCGGTCTGACCTTTCTAGCAAAAACAGTGTTTAAACTGGCTTCAACTGACTTCATAACATGCCAAAGTATGAAATCAATAATATTTTGTGTAAAAGGACTAAAATACCAAAGAAAGTAACTTTTAAGTGCTGTGGTTAAACATTTTTATCAGATTTTTAGGCAAGCATGAGGTCCCTCACATTAATTGTGAATAACTTTAATTTGAATAGGATAAAAACTCATGTCAAGCTTAGTGACATGTTTGATCAGAGCAGTTATTGTTTATGTTTTACCTGCAGCAATGCAGCTAATCTTATCTACTGATGAAACTTCGCTGCTCACTGAAGCCATTTTTGATTTCTTTCCACGTTCAACTTGCAGATTTAGAAGATGTTGCAAATTGAACAATCAGGCAAGCTGAAAATGCTACGTGGACAGCGAGACAGAAACTCATACTAATTGAATCTGCTGTAAGTTGTGAGGGTGAGCAAGAGTCTTCATCAGGGTTGCAAAAAAATCCGATTTAAATAAAAAAAATCAAAAAAATCGGATTTATTTGATTTAAATCAGATTTTTTTGATTTTAATCAGATTTAAATCAAGCTGTTGTATTCTTTTTTAATATAATGGTTTTCAAGGAACTTGACATCATAATATATGATGAACTGTTCTTAATTAGGTCTTCTGTTATGGGAAAATTTATTTCACTGCCCAAAAGTCATGTAATCAAGTTGAAATTCGAAGTTGTAGATCGCTCATATTTTTTACTTTTTTCAACTGCAAGAAATGCCCTCAGAATATGAATTTTACGTCAATTCAAGTGTGGAATTCTGTCAACTTATTGGAGCTACTATTACTAGGAATGTCTAATGACATAGGAAAAGTTTTACTTGGCTTCCAAAAGAGACTTAACAGGGTTTGATCCTATTCAAAGTCAAAATTTTCCATAGAATATCATATTTTGGAGCAAAGGAATGATTGAAATTACTACAGATGACCACAGAATCAGTATTTTATAATTACTATTGTTTGGTATTGTTGTTTTCTTGTTTAATGAGTGCTACTTTTGGCATTAGATTAGGGATTTGGTGCATAACAAAGGAGATATTGAATTTCAGCTTAAAATAAGCCGAAAACCACCCTGGCATCTGAATCCCAGCTGTGTTTTGTCACCAATTCAAGTGTGAAGGTGTCAACTGATCCATTATAGCATTTATACGCAAACTATTTGCAGTTTTCTAAGATATAATGATTTTTAATAAAAATCATTGATTAAAATCACTGATTTAAATCATGATTTAAATCAAGTGATTTAAATCAAATGATTTAAATCATGCAACCCTGGTCTTCATGCGGATGTGGGATTTATCGAAAAAAGAAGAAGGATTATACTGTACCAGTCCTGCCGTAAGATCTGGAAGTCTTTTCCAGGAAAGCCAATTACCAAGTAGACGGTTGAGTCACCAAATCTTGTCAGGACTTCTATAGGCCACATGATCTTCTCCTTCAAAAGCTCCTTTGAAATAGTATTCCTGAAGAAAACAAGAGTTGGTCTTATACTTGTCTCACAGTGTTTTTAGGATAAGGAGGTCTCATTGGCGGATACACCATCAACCTCACGTGGTAACCGATGTTTTGTGATTGGGTTACTGAGGGTAGTTGAGAGTAGGCGAGTTTAGTTGATGGGAGGCGAATTTAGTGGGAGGTGAGTTTAGTTGACAGGAGGCGGGTTTAGTTGAGGAAAGGTTAGTTTTGCCGAGGGAAGGCAAGTTTAGTTGAGGTAAGGTGAGTTTGGCCGAGAGGAAGTGAATTTGGTTGAGGGAAGGCGAGTTTAGTTAATGGGAGGTGGGTTTAGTTGAGGGAAGGTAAGTTTAGTTTAGAGGAGGCGAGTTTAGTTGAGGGAAGGCGAGCTTAGTTGGGGTAAGGTGATATAAGTTGAGGGAAGTCGAGACTGGTCGAGGGAATGTGAGTCACATGTAGTTGAGGGAAGCTGAGTTTAATTGAGGGAAGGTGAATTTAGTTGATGGAAGGCAAGTCTGTTTGAGGGGAGGCAAGTTTATTTGATGGAAGCATGGTTGGTTGAGGGTAGCTGAGGGAACTAGAGGATAGGTGAGGGCGAATGAGGTTAGTTTATGGTGGCAGAGTAGAGGTTAAAAGGGGTAGTCTGAGGGTAAAAGGGTTCAGTTGAGGGTACCCAGTTCATGAGAGGGTGTGAGGCTGTGAGGAGTGCATCCTGCCATGAGAACTACTAGGGCTATAGGTAACCAGCTGCCCAAGAAAAAATCTTCTGTGAAGACTTTTTTTAACTGTCTTTCAAATTGGCACTGTTTGCTAAGTTTGATATGATACAATTAAAAAAAGGTTCGTTTAAAACAGACAAAACAAATTTTTTGCATGATCAAATACGATTAAAGAGGGCTATAATTATATACTGGTTGGGTGGATGAGCTCATTTCCAGTGGTAAATAGATACCCAAAGGAATCCTGTAGAATTAATTTGGCTTGACATTCTTTGATCTCATCCTACTATTGAAGGACGCTATTTTGATGTCAGCTCAGCAAGCTTAGCTCACTTGGCAAATAGGATTTGCCAACTACAACTTTATCATATTATTGAAGTATCGCTACATCTGATTATCAGGAATATAGCACTGCCAAATCTTGAAGGTTTTTTATTTTCATGCCGTAGTAGATCGCATGATCTAAAAGGTTTGCGTGAAGTGTTTTTTAGCAGACCACAAAACCTTCATCAATTTTGAGATTAGATAGGGATGATTGATGAACAATGTATTCAAACTGATAGCTTAGAATATAAAATCCAATTTGCAAAAACCACATAAAAACCACACAAAAAAATGTTATCTGAAAACAAATTGCTTATAAATGTCATTTGGCTATTCTTGTCATATCCACCTTAACATTATATATAGAACAAAGTAGTTTGGATTTTGTAGATGCAATTAATGGGAAACTAAATTGGCTGAGATTGCTTTGCAAGTTTATGATTTGATTTATCCCGTTCTGATTACAAAGCCATTCCAAGCAGACATGATAATCACATTATTGTAATGAAAAATCTATTTTGTCTCAGACATCAATGTTTTTTCTATATATATAATGGTAGTGGTGCGATGCTTGTGGGCTTCAATACAATAAAAAGATGTAAATCATTGCAATCCTTTCCCCGAGATAAGAGACCAATTGGATATCCCATTATGTTAATAAGGAAACAATAAAAATTCAAGTACGGGAAACTTTTTTGAATTTATATCAATTCCGGTCAGTATGGCTGCATCAAGTCTTCCTAGTTGTTAGTGTCTTTCCTCAATAAACTATCTGTTTTCATATCCTGATTTAGCTTAAATTGTGGTCTTTTTCCAAGCAACTCGAACAATACGATATTCAACTGCATACGTAAAATTATAAGAACATGAATCATCTGTTTTCATATCCTGATTTAGCTTAAATTGTGGTCTTTTTCCAAGCAACTCGAACAATACGATATTCAACTGCATACGTAAAATTATAAGAACATGAATCTAAGGAGTGGTAATTTGAATTAAATGAGATTTTAAACATTAAAAAAAATGTTGTTTTCTTTTTCTTTTTCAGAATGAATGATGATGAAAATACAATCATCACAAAATGAAAATTTGGAGTGCCATAAAAGAAACTGAAGAAAGATGTACGTAAAAGTCTGGGTGGTACATAGAGGAGCAAGCGCTGTTTTGTTGTTCCAATTACTTATCATTTTTAGTCTCAAACTCTCCAAAGAATAAAAATAGAACTTGCACTTTGGAGAATGATAACACATGTTCACACAAAGCAGAAAATTGCACTAACAATATGAATTTATCTATTCATAACTTGTTTTCCTTTTATGTGTTGTTCGCTTTCATATCAATTAACACAATGACCAACAGTGCCCATGCTAAAAAAACACTACCGCAGCATTTCAGGATTTCGAAATTGGATATGACAAACTCATTAGAAGAGAAAATTGTTATCGTCATCCCAGAGGATATGCAACCAGAATTTATTACTGAAAAATATATTAAATGACACACCACAACTGCCTGTCCGAAATAGAAGAACTTTTTATGTGTTACAAACACTTGATTCCCCGTGGAAAATACTTGCGTATCCCTAAGCTAGCTAAAAAAGAAGCATTAAATACAGTGTAGGTTTCGCAGACATGCAGATCTGTGTATTTTGTATTTTGAGCTATAAGCATGTCTGCATTCACTGGTAACTTGACCATATAATATAAAACTATCTAAGGCACTCTTTGCAGACTGTCAGCGTACACTTTTTACAGAGTTTTAAAGACTTTTTTTTGAGAAATTCTAAACTGTATACACATAATCATTAGATATAAAATTTCTTTTTTTTTTTACATTTTATGACTCCCTTTATCTTGAAATTTTGCTTTTTTATTTCTGTTAACATGAATGTGGAGCACATTTGATGAATTTACTTTTTAAAGACAGCGCTATTTCAAATAAAGTTAAGTTCTGTAAATTTCTAGGAACTTTCAAATATGAGATATTCTGTTGACAAGGCAGCTTTTCCAGGAAAGTTCTACCTCATCTTTTTTACTCACCGAAATAAGGCTACTATATGGCATATGCTAGCTCGTAATTTTTTAGAAGTAGGCATAAAACCTCCTTGCTCTGCTCTTCCCTGACACTCTTTTGTTCTCACTTCCATGCATTTTATTTTCCCCTGTTATGCTACTCAGACATGACACCAGCTGTTGCGCAGTCACTATACATAGCAAACTGCCAAACCAGGCTTCCAGCTAAAAATATGTACAGCTGTGAAGTCAACAACTCTTAAGTTACTGGATCACTTAGGGAGCATTTAATTTCAATGGGGCTTGGAATTTTCCTCATTGGGAAATATTTATTTTGTGGTAACGATAGCTGTATTTATTTATTTCAAGTGCGCTTTAAGTCCCTGAATATTCATTCCCAAATCAAGAAACGTCTTACCAAGAAATATCTCATCCCTGGCTGATGTAATTTATCAAGACTGGCCAAAAAGAGTTTATTTCACCAAAATTGTGCATGAAATTATTTATTCAAAATAATCTTGAAGCCCCCCCCCCCCTCCCAGATAATAAATTGTCTCCCCCTTAACGACAAGTGCCTGAAATGTCTTAATCATGAGCGTCTTGCACCAAAGCCCAAGTGTCACCCATGCAGTAACGCCTAACGGAGTGCCGAGAACCAAAAATTGGACCCTTAACTAAAAACAAATTCACCCTCACAGAGGCTTTTATTTCTGTTGCCCGTTTTATTAAAAGAAAATTGTCACATTCTGTCTTTTGTCACCATAGATGTTTTTCTGAAGGTGATTTCTATGCAAAATTCAGGGGGCTTGAAATGTTGGACCATGTCTGGGAATATTCAGACCTCATTATGGGACCCCTAGCAAAGGAAAATAAGACAGTGTTAATCACTTGAAGTTACATTACCGAAATAAAGCTTGAATTACCGAAACTATCTTGGAACTCCCACTAAACAAAATCTCGGCCTCATATCCTGTTTGCTTAAAGGTGCTTTTCTGCTTGAATTCTAAAACTCGGTGTCGGTACAGACTCGCACATGATAGAAATCCAACAGTGCCATCCACTCAGCAACGCACGTGAGTCCAGGGCAGACACGCGATAGAAAACATTTTCCAATCCACAAATTTCAAGAAGGTACAGCAAAACGGCTGTAGAAAAAACGCTACGACCGGGACACACCTGATACCTCTCATGCTCGCAGAAAACAAACTAACAAACAAAATGACACCATGAATGGACAGTGTCAACACTTTTAAACCACTAATAAATCGATCGCCAAATGAATCACCTCGGCGAAAATCGCCCATGCAGCCGCCATTAAGGCAGACAAGCCAAATTTTGACAGCTCCACAACGAAGTCAAAAATCCTCACAAAAACGCCAGGACAACGCTTGCCACTTCAAAATATTGCGCAAAACAATATTCTGAATGAACTTCCACCAGCAATAATGGTGAGGAACACTGATAAATGTCTGAAAATACGTTGGAAAGACACCAAACAAACCTCAACATAGCCCAGCCGCCATTACAGGCAGACAAGCCACGAGTTGACAAGCGAAAAACAAGCAAGTTTCTCGATCGCCAAAAAACGCCAGGAAACGCCCGAAAAACCAGGCAAAAACGTTCAGACAGTCCTATAGAATGTCCGAAACAGCTCCATAGGTTCTGACACCAATTATAGGATTTTAATACCCCAAAATACATAAAATAATACAAGAGTCCAAATATCATATCCATTCATTCTCGTGTCTCCATTGCTTCTCCCAGCGTCGCCCGACACATCACCTGCGTATGCGCAAGGGGCTCCGCTGGCGCCTCTGGCGGCGGGCTGGTGGCGGGAAAGGTCTGTTTCCCACACAATGAAAAATTTGCTCTGACCTAATTGGCATTGAGCATGCTCTGGCAGACCTTGTTTTCATTGCGCATGTGCAGAGAGAAATAACAAATGGTGGCCATTTTCAAACTTTCAAGGCCAGTTTTCACTACAAATTACATGGGGTTCACTCATCAGAAAAGGTTCATAATATAATCGCAATTTTTCTAGGAATTTTTATTTTGGTGTAGGTGTGATCAGTGAACCCTGTGTAGCTGAGTTGTGGAAAATTTTGCCATGGATGATAGACTATCATTGATAGTAGCAGTTTTCATAGAGTATTTTGTTGGGAGTAGCTGCTGTTGCAAATCACATGCACAATTTTCTGCTATTTCAATCAAGGGAAATATTGAAATGATGACTCATTGAAGACTAATAAAAGCGGCCAGTAGTTACAAAGAAACCAAGAGTTATGCTGTTTCGAGCTATTTATAACATACACTTTCACACTCCAAAAAGGTGTAAACTTCGGTCCAAGTGTGATAAAACCAGTCTTTGAGAAATAATGAGCCCGAAGAAGAAAGTTGTTGCACGAAACACGAAACTTACACAAATAACTGTACGTGCTCTTCAAGTGGACATTCTTCCTCCTGTTCTGCTCACACGATTTAAGGGAGAAATAAGTTTTTGTCTTGTAGGTGCCAATTACAGTTAGGCCAGACATGATTGACTCTTAGCTTCTTGGATCCTTTCAAGGTATTTTTTCTAAGGTAGGTGGGTAGGACGACCGAAAACCTGAAATCGCAATTTTTAATTTTGTCAATTTTAAAACATTTTTGAATAATCAATTTCTTCCTTAGATATAAAATCTGTTGACTCAGTTTATACGAGAGGTTAAAAATCTATTTTTTCTGGCATTAATGCTGTTTCAACGAGATAAATGCATGTAAAAGAAAATGAACTAAGGAGATATGTTACAGAAATTTCATGATAAAAACACAAGGTCAACCCAGGACAACCCTATCTCTGTCCATAACCAAACTCCTAAACTCAGTATCATTTACCTAATTGTGGTGTCCTCCCAATGGCTTTAGTGTACTATAGTGCATGAATATATGATGGAATTCCCCATTAATCTATCCACCCATCCTTGCTTTACAATCATATATAATCATTTCTCTCACCAGCTTACCAAAATACTTACCAAATACTTTCCTTCTGAGAGAAAAGCATCAGCCTAAGCTAAGCCGTCAGTACAGGGATAAAGTGTGGCATTGCCGTGGGATAATACTGGTTCCAGACATCCAGTCATGTTTGCAGAAAATATCTAAATCCACAAGCCAATATTCAGTTACAGAGAGAGGAATTTCAACATAGCTTTCCACATAACTCAACAAGGTAATGACATTATGAATCCTCAGGGACCTGCATAATATCTAAGATGAAAGTAAATCAAGAAAAGTGTCATCTCACATCCAAATCAGTCAATGTTTCCTCCATGTTTTTACAATATCCAAAATTTTCAGTGTACCTTCATGAGCAAAATCCCAGCTGGATATCGTTCGGATGAGACGTTAAATTAGCGGCCCCTTGTATCAGTGCCCATGCTGGGAAAGTAAAAGATCCCTCACATGGGGTAAATATGTAACATGTTGGGGACTCCCGCTCTCTCTCCCATCTCATTAATCAACCCTCGTGAGCACCCAGAACTGGGCTCAGAGGGCTGCACTTACCATATCTATCTATCTATCTATCTAAGTAGCCAAACATTCTACAATTAGTGTACATTGAAAGTACCTGGCCTTTTTAAATTGTTGAAAGAAAAAGCAATATAAACATATCTAAACTTCTGGGGTTGGCCTATTATACCTAAAATTGAAAAGATTTAAAGATGCTTCTGGAGTCTCAGACCGCGCCACCTATATCTCAAGTCATGCAGCTATTTCTCTTTCTGAATCATCCCTAGATATCTATAGTAATTTTATAAATAATATGCATGTATAAAATTCTGAACATGTGTCCATTTTATATGTATTTAGTTTTTTTGGGTGAAAAAAGTTATTTTAAAGCTTATTTTATGGATCTTCCTTGGGTGTTATAATATTTATTTTTCTTCTTTTAAACTTTTGTGTAAATTGAACTTCACAGTACTTACATTTCATACTTTTGGATCATGAGCCAACTAGTGTTACTCTTATCAGAAATTCAACAGTAAGATGTTTTAAGAATCTTCTATAAATCAAGAAAAAAAACTTAATTGTTGGGGTATTATCACCAACTCGAAATGGATGAAATTTATGAGATAACCCATCAGTAAATTATGAATTGCGTGCTGACAATTTAGAAGCAAGTCTAAGATGTCATCTTTCCATTTGAAATAATTTGATTTAGAGGAATGGCAATTTGGAGGAAGATCTCTCTGTGTTTGATGTTATGGTTGAAAGCACATTCAAATACTTGGGAAATTTAGATACTAAAATATGTTGATGGTCTACTGTATCAAGCTTTAATAATCCAAGTCAACATAAACCAATCATTTAATCAATAAAAATCAAAGTCAAAATGTGAGATGTCGTCACAAATTCCTCGTTTTAGAGCAGAAAATCCTACAAAATATCATAGGCAATGGTTGCTGTGGCCATGCAATATATTTATAATTTCCAAATTGGACACACAAAATCAATGATTTAGCTATAGTATAAGCCTATTTGTTATTTTTCCAATACATTTGATTAAATTGAGAAATTACGATCAGTTTTACTGAAGTAAAGAAAAAGAGTTATTGTCAACAAACTCCCATTGGTTCTGCATAGAAATGGTGAAGAAACTCTACAAATGCTTCAATGAAATTGCTCATGGAAAAGTTGCCAGGCAAGCAGCACAAAGGCATTGTGAACTATTATTATGTTCTTGAGATAAACATCTGTGCCTCGAAACAAGTCACCAAAACGACCGCATATTCACAAACAACTACACTCCTGATAAAAAATATGGCATACATATTTGGAGCTTGTGGCACCACATAATTGTCAATTTGGCGGTACTCAGGGTCGTTTATACTCCATAGTGGATATGTTGACAAGCAGGGTCTACATGTAGCACAGAAATGTTGCTCAGATTCAATATTTCATCAGCGTCGATGAGCTATCGCTCAGTTTCCAGGAACAAAAATTCTCGCTCTCTCAAGCATTTTGACTTTAATCTAACTTCCTATGTTCTAGGCACTTATCGGGCCATCAATACCAGATTAGCTGCATTGTTCGTGTTACAGACAGTACACATCTTAACTTTCTTAAGAACATGAAAATAAAACACAATTTCAAAAACCTTTTGAAAAAACTGCCAGAAGCCAGGAACTACATAATCTTCCAATCAAAATAGACAAACATGAAGGCATACAGAAATGTGAATTGAGGTATAAAAGATTCAAAACAAATATGGTGTGCACACATTTCCAGTTCAGAGCTGGTTTAGACAATCAGTGTTGATCACTAACATCATCAAACTTTAATTTGAATATCCATTTCCATAGCTGTCACGATATCTCAGCAACACAATGTCAGCTTTGTTTCTCGTTAAATATTATCTATTTGTTCCTAACTGTTTATTGTTAGCATTTTTTTGGCAAATGTATTATAAATAAACTACCATCTTATGATTCGTTTGTCTACATGCAGCTCCTTAGAAAATACCACTTAAACACTCCAAGAATGTACAGAATTTCTAGGAAACTCTGACCTGCTTTATATAATGAGTTGGAAGAGAAAAGTTGTAGCAGGAAATACATGCAAATGACTTTGCGTGCTCTGAAAGTGGACATCTTCTCTCCAGCTCATTAGCAAAGTACATGCTCATCTTAAAAAAAACAGATGGATAGATAGTTTGTTAGGGCTTTACATCCTGTATTTATCGAATCAGCAAATTAAACCATGCACTGACGAAACATATGATAAGCTTTTAAAGCCTCAGAAATTGAAAAGGAAAAGTCATATCAAAAAACTTACGACATCATTTTCACCTATGACATTCATTCTTAGAGTCCAAAATGTGAAATCATCTGTAAAAACAAATTGTAATGTTCTTATTCCAGAATTGTTGTGAGATGAAACAAGACCACTCTCTTTTTATGGTCAAAATTACCACTCTCTTTAATGGTCAAAATAGAAGGAAACAGTGCACTATAAATAATTATGGTGACATACAAGAAATGTGAATTTCATTGACGTTTATACAGTAATGCATGATTTAGTCAAACGATACAGACTGTGTAACAAATACTAAAAATAAAGGCACAATGAATCAACAAACCCATCAATATGATGTCTAGCCATCGAGTGATATGCTGTCTATGTGAGGTCAAATATCATTTTCAGGTTTGTTAACATTTTTCAAATGCTCATTTTCATAGGTATGTATTCATCATGATCATTTTGTTTGGCGAAGGAGTTTTTGGTGGGAGAATTTTTCTCAAATGAGTTTTTGGGGGGAGAATATTTCTCAAATTCTGCATTAAAGTTTCGTTCGGATCGTATTCCGTTCCTTAAGATCCTTGAGTTTCTTGATCTCTTTTGGACATTGTCAGCATTAGACTTCTCCAACATTGTGTTTGGATTAACAAAAGTAAAGCGGTGACAAAACAGAAGTAAAAGTTGTTGCCGAAACTTCTGTCCCGTTGCACAGTAAAGGTAGAAATTCATGCTGTGGTTCACATACATGAGTAACTCCGTCACGGTTTGGACGAGTTTGTAACGAGCGATAAACCCCAGTTCATTTTGGTATTGAGCCTTGTTGTAAAAGGCCGTCCCAATCAAGGAAATATTCATTGGTAATGTGGTTATGAGGAATGCGAATGATATGGTGAGGAGCATGATAGTTAGTTTTATGCTCGATTCCTGCACACGTTTTGTCCTATTGTCTGATACCATGCTGGTCTGCATCCTCCTACGTTCCTTTCTCGCTTTAACAACCTGACGAATGATAAGAAAGTTGAACACGGATATAATGAAGAAGGGTGAAAACGAGTAGAGAAAGGCATCCACCCACGGCCAAACGTCCTCCACCAACCTCGTGAAATTTGGAGCACTTTCGCATTGGTACACCGAGTAGCCGTTCTGATTATATACGTGGATTTCAACCGTCCAGAAGAAGTGGAGATTTGTGGCAAATAGAGCGGCAAGCATACCGACAATCACGGCGATGGCCCTGCCACGGTTACACATAGAGGGCGCCTTTAAAGGGTGACACACTGCGATGTACCTCTCCACTGTCACAGCAATGATCAACCAGACTGAGTAATCGCTCGCAATATACCCTGCTACATTGCTCAACTTACAAATCCAATCAGACTGGTCTCTTATAACTAAGCCAGTCAACTCTCCAATCCACAATGGTAACAAGCCAATCAGGAGGATCAGGGTATCAACAATCGACAGGACTGCTAAGTACACATAAGTCGAGAACTTCCTCATCGATCGTCGCATGAGTATAATGAAACTGAGAACGTTGCCGAATGTGCCGAGTATGACAAGAATTGGGGGAATATAGAGGAGGAACAACTTCTGTAACCGGTAATCAGAATACTCCATTAGTTGCTCTTCGTAAGTCTTCTCTCTCGAGTCCGACCCTTGGAATAACTCGTCGATACTTCCGACGTTAAGCTGATTCAACAGCATCTAAAGTTCATAAGGAGACATTTGGCTAACCACCATCTTTAACACTGTCAGGTTCAGCGTTGAGTTGTCGAATAACATACTGCTGATCCCGTCAAAATGAGAACCACTTTGAGTTGATTCACAAGCCACACCAATTCCTGTCCGAGCCATTCTCGTTGTTCAAGTCAAAACCTGGAAATACAGAATGGTAAAATGGTGAGAGAACATTATATGTTATAATTTATAAGTGGGTTGTGAGGCAGCTACTGTTGCATTGCCAGAGTTAATATGATATAGTTATGAAGGGTGTCATTGCCCAGTGGACAAGGTGTTGGACTGTTATGCGCATGGTCACGAGTGAAACAACCCAAGTTGGGTCACTAAGTAACAATATCACAAGCTGTCATGTGAATTTATATCACTCAAGCTCGTTTGATTGAAATATAAATCTCAATAGCGGTCTTCTTAACAAAATATCTCATAACAAGATTCATGAACATGAGAAAACAACTGAAAACTATAGCGAAGCTGAAATAGCCCCAGCGTAGGGTGGCTCCTAGCTCCTTTCAGGGAGAATTTCATCCTCTCCTGGCTAAAAGCATTAAAAAAGTCATAGTTCTAGAGCAGTGATAGTTTTTGAAAAGATCTTCATGAAAAGCTATCAAGGAGTGGGATAAAAAGCAACAGTCAAGGGCATAAGACTTGTCGTCTTTGCTGGAAGTATCCCAATCTAGCACGAATATTCATTCACAGATACGGATGTCAACATAGATTTCCACAGATTTCAATGCGGTAATAATAATGAATCTCTTGAGGCCACCATGCCTGATGAAAGCAAACCAAGGAATTTGTCATACCACATCTGAGTCATCTTAACTTGGTTTCTCAATGT
Organism: Platynereis dumerilii; assembly: GCA_026936325.1. Lineage (NCBI taxonomy): Eukaryota > Metazoa > Annelida > Polychaeta > Phyllodocida > Nereididae > Platynereis > Platynereis dumerilii. The sequence continues at coordinate 1,107,366 of JAPTHN010000104.1, read as the reverse complement.
TGACTGACTCCCCCTCCCCCAAAGAAAAAACCTCCAATTCCACTAATCCGACTCCTAACTCCAAATCCCTGTGTAATGCTACAACTCAAGCATACGTCTTGTTATAGAAGTAGCCATATATATCTGGTCACGGTGTTCTCCTGAATATTTCTCGTCTACTTTCTAAAACTTTCTAAGTTTCCTTGTTGTTGCCTCATTCACACTTCATAGCCACTTCTCATATCATGCATGGCAGCTTTTTAATTACGTAAATATTATTTGAAATTGTAATTTTCTTAGGGATCAGTGATAGTTCTCAATATTCCTTTGATCTTGTTAAATATACAAATATTGCTTTGATCTTAGATACTTCAAGGAACTTCTTGTGCATGCATCATGTGTATGAAGTTCATATAATGAACTGATGATAATGCCTGATAGAATCAGTGATGCAGATCTAAATATGGAATTTCAATGCTACCAAGAACTTTACACGAAACTGCACATTAAATTCATAAATCTTTCAACACAAATTGTTCTGAAGCGGTGGGTGCATGAAATTATCTTCAGTTAGGGACCATTCAGAATTTACTACTGGTCGGGATGGAACTTTTGCCAGCACTCTAAAACAAATCGGATATTAGTGGTATTGTGCAAAACCAGTGTGTACAATAAAAAACCAGTTTGGTATTTTTCAACTTTATTTGGTATTCTTCAGAGCAAGTGGTATTTTTCCTGAAAATTGGTTTTGGTCATGGAGAATTATGGTATTCATAAAAACCAAACTTCTGGAAAAGCACCTTTATTATGATCCATTTTTAATATACTTGTGGAACAATGATTTGAGATGTTTAAAATGTTAATGTTTTGGTTCATGTTTTTAAAATTCAAGCATATCAATTAATTTAGAAGTTTTAAGAGAGAGGACTGACTATGCTGTATATCAGTCATGGCTACTGGAATATCCAAATAGGTATTTTACTAATCCCTCAGGGCTCACTCAACGGTTGACCTCATCTACAAACACAAAACTGTTAAGAAAACTGACACTTAAAGCTGTTTGTTTATTAATCAAGACTTAAGAAGGTTTAAGGCAGAGTTTATTAGTCTCAACACAGCAGCAGAAGAGTGTGCATGTTATTGTGCAGAAGATTGAGAAGAACTTGGTAAGTTTTTTTTAAATTCCTTAATTAAACTCCTAAGAAATATGCATTATGAATGCAATTGTGTTTATTTGGGTAAGGTGTACACAATGTCTGGTTCATATATATATGACATTATAGCGATTATACATAAATCAAACACGTGGATAGTGTTGAGCCACTAATTGTTCTGATATACCGTAATATGGGATGAATAGGGACACTAGGGTGAATCGGGACAGAACAGGGAAACAGTTTATTTGCCACAAAATCAGCTATTTATACTTGCCTTAGAGATTTGATTTTTGGCACATGTATAGGACACATACCAGCGTATATTGTGATAAAATTTAGTGCTTCTCACTGCAGGCAGTGAGGAGCTGCAGCACCTTAAACTTGGCCCTGCAGAAATGCATTTTTTTCAAGCTTGTCAAAACTTTGCTTGTACCATATAGAGTATAAATACCAGAGCCACCAAACCTGCAGTTTAAATGGTCTCAGAGGAATATGTGATTATAAACTGGATATGGAATTGTGTACGTTTGGTCCTGGGTTCAGATCCAGGTCAATGGCAAAGTTTGGTTATTCACCGAAAAACCCTACTTATTACCATTGGAGTTTACTGCTGTAGTTTTTTGATGAATATCATTAAACTCGGCATTATTTATAGTGGATTTATTCCAGAATTACCAATAACTAGCAAATTTAGAAGAAAATTACAGTTTTTGAATGTTTTCTGTCATTTATCACATTTATTTTAATCTGCATATTATCAATGAAATTGATATCACATTTTTCTCAAAATGAATGTTTTGTATGTTAAACATGTTTTCTAATGGTTATCCACAACCAGCAATCACCAAAAGAATGTAGAGTATATTGATTGTGGAAATAATTGAGTGTCCCGATTCACCCCAAAGTATGACACCAAATTTTGATTTCTAAAGTCATTTTTGACCATGCTATGAAAGAAAAACAGCCAATTCTGTCCCAATTCACCCCATATTACGGTACTGTGAATATTGCATTCTGTTTGTAGAAGGATTCATGATAATTTAAGGCATGAAATTTTGGTTTGGCATATGGAATACCCAGTTCCATAATTTTCACCATTTGTCTGCCGTAGGGCGACCGGGGTATTATGCCACCAATTGCAGGGTTGAACTGCAAAAAAAAAACTGCCAAATATTATAATGTGAAAAGTGTCTATCAGAAATTTAGTATTTTTGGTCGAATGTACTCTTGAGGACCAGCATTATTGTTCTTCAATTGTGTAATTTGGCATTTAATGGAGTGGCATATTTCCACAAAAAAGAGGTATTTTGGGTAAGTTGTGCATTGGTAAGCTGTGCCCATGGTATGATATGGGATTTTTTTTTCTTTTGAAACATTTTTGCTTCTTTCGCACACAACCCTGTAAATGAGGTGAAGAAAATTATGGCTAAGAAGAATTTATTATTACAAACACGTTCCAAAAAGCATATATACTTTTAAAGTTTTTGTTTATGTGGGCCATCAATGTTCTGTGATAACTTTCATTTGACGTATTGGAGCATCAGAGCATCAGCCATAATTATGTCCTACACATGACACATATTTTATCCTTGACAAAATTGGTAAGATTTGAGGTCTCACCAGTCACTGAGCGATATAACTTACCCCATTATGTGGCACAACTTACCTGCTAATGGTCCAATTGTGCTGACACCTATGCTACATTAATTATGTTATTATTATTTTCATATCTGATATTTACATTTTTCTGACAAAGGTACAGTCACCCACAATTTTTTACCCCACATTGTGTTGAGTTGTATAGTGTTTCTGATGTGCTTTACCATTCTTGAGGTGAAATGTGTTACATATCGTAAAACGGGGTAAAGTCGGCAATCCGGGGTAAAGTTGGCAAGCTATTTTTACCCACTTAATGGCACAAATGCCAACTGTTCTCCCTGACACAGGCATCTGTGGCAAAGTTGCCATTCATGTCAGTGAGGATGCCATTAAGTGGGCCAAAATTATAGCTTGCCAACTTTACCTCGGATTACCAACTTTACCCCGTTTTACAGTACTTTTGTTGATATTTATAAAATCTTTGACATTTTGAAAGATAGTTTTTACTTTTTGTTTCAGATGAAGAATGGCATGTTCCTACTGAGGCCCTTAATACAAAAAACTATTTTTGGTAGAAGTTTGCGCCATAAAGCAAGTTGGGAAAAATATAGACAATGCCTCTCAAGGTATGTAAGTTGAATAACAGCTCTTCCTTGTCTTTTCCAATTGACAAATACTTATTGTATAGTATTCTGATATTCTCTTGTGTTAAAATGAGCTTGTTTTGACCAATCTTCAGTCAAATAATGAGTGAACAGGGGATGTTGCACAACCAAGGCATAGATTTAATTGAATAAAGTTATTTCATATATTTTTTGCATTATCCTGCTCATGGATGCATCTACCTGCTATTTCAGATCTCACCAGGAAATGGTTACCTTGCCCCGCCTAGAGTACCAAACAAAAATATCTACTTCCTTTTTGCAATATTGAGGTGAGTGCGAACAGTATGAGACTTTTTATAGGTAAAGCACACAGCGACAAGACAAGAATTCAGAATTTATATTCTGCAAGAGTGTGGGGAAACTAAAAAATAATGAAATTTTTGTAAATGTTAGTCAGTAATGAAATGTGAAGTTTTAACACCAAAAGTTCCATTGAAGGTTTTGCAGATAAAGTATTAGATTTGTATATAATGACAACCTTGACGATTTTTTTTTTTTGCATAAAAGTGGTATTTGGATACCAATTCTTTTCCACTTTCAGGATCCCAATGATGTACACTGCAAGGTTCGATTCAAGAACAGTCGTTCACCTTTCATCCAACCGAATTGACCTAAAAGTGCATAAATAGTGATACGAGAAGGAAAACTTCAACCAACAATCATACCATCCCAATACTGTGCATTAATAATGACAAAAAATATCCTCTTGGCTACAGAGAGGGTAGGGTTTGTCTCATGATAGCGTGCTGGACTACCAATCGCGAGTCCGGGGTTCGAATCCAGCTCTAGCCGGACTCATTGCTTTGTCCCCCTACTGTCCTAGTTAGGCTACCAAGTGCACTAATACAGGATGTAAAGCCCCAATCATCCATCAAGATTGGCTACTGAAGACTTTTGATACAAACTAATGATACTGACATTTCGATTGGCATTGCCACCCTGGCTTGCCGCTTTTGGAAATATAACCCAAGGCATCAGCAATATAACATTTTCTACATGTTATGTGTCTGTATTTCAACCAATTCATACTTTTGTTAATCTCTGCTTTCCTGTGTTTTGATTACCAATGACTGCTGTGATGTTTTCATTTTGTGTGTTTGATTACCAATGACTGCTGTGATGTTTTCATTTCATGTGTGTGATTACCAATGACTGCTGTGATGTTTTCATTTCATGTGTTTGATTACCAATGACTGCTGTGATGTTTTTATTTCGTATGTTTGATTACCAATGACTGCTGCGATGTTTTCATTTCATGTGTTTGAATACCAATGACTGCTGTGTTTTTGTTATCAAGGCCAAACTGTGATAAATGAGTGTCAATATTGGTTTTTCAATAAATTTTAATCTAGTAATATCAATATTTACAATTATTATGAATGTGTGTGAATGTGTATATGTAAAAATAAACTTTGAAATCAGATCCATGGAATCATTATTATTTTTATTTACTTTTAACTACATAATATTTTACGAGAAAAGTGAAAAAAAAGAAGAAAGATTTATTGATACTAATGCTGAAATACTGGTAAACCTGCATTCGGATCATATTAGATCAAATTTGGTATTTTCCATAACGCAAAATTTTAAAGGTCTTATAAAATACCCACCGATGCATAATGGGAGAATCAATTTTGGTATTTTTAGTGATATACTGGTTTTCGTAAGTACAGGAAATGGTTTAATTTTCAATTAATGAATAATCCCAGAGATTTCAAATTTCAAGGAATAAAAAACCCATTGCGTTTTCTATTGTATGCATGTAAGTATAAATGGATTTCTATGATGGAATTACAGTATCTGCAATTTGAAACATTAATATTCACTACTGACTTCCTGCAAATTAAACAAAAAACCAATACTGATTTTTTCTTGTACAAATGCAACTGGTTTTTGAAAATATCAATTGTTAATGGTTTTTTAACTAATCAAAAGGTGTTCAAAATACGGGACAAGCTTAAATACCAATATTGGTATCTTATTAGAACTTTAGGTTTTTAGAGTGTGAGGGGTACTTACATTTCACACATGTTTCAAGGGGGGGGGACAAATATTTTACAACTTGCCTAAGGTGGGTATGAAAAATCAGCAAAAGAAAAGAATCATTAAAAGCGCTGAAATCCATGCAGTAGTGCGCAAATTTTTAGGAGCAATTGTCCATGTTGTGCATATATTATATGTTATACTGTGACCTTGCTATGGGATATGGAATATATTCACCCGAGGACTCCCATATCCCACGAGGGCGAAGCCCGAGTGGGATATGGGAGTCCGAGGGTGAATATATTCCATATCCCATAAAGCAAGGTCACTGTATAATATTTATATCCTTTGACAATGGTCAAGATGATTTTCTAAATCTGATAACAAGCTAAGTAATGCTGCGTGGTGAAACTTTTTCATTGACAATATGTATTTCCATGGCAGACAGCTTCCAGATATGATGTGATTGTGTCAGGACCTATTGCATGTTGATGAAAATTAAATTTGCTAAATTTTGATGTCAGTAAATAAATGCTGCTCCTAATAGAAGTGGAGCTATGCAATGCTGCATAATGCTTCTCATGAAATCCCAGAGCTGGTCAATGTGGTGACGTCACAATGAGTACAACTGCACTGGTGGGTGGTGACGTCATGGCAACATAACAATATGATGATGTCATCTGATTGTCTTTGTGATGGATATATTTCATATCCCACCTCATGAATATTCAATGAGGTGGATATATTTCATATCCATCCACTTGCATATTTAATGAGGTGGATATATTTCATATCCACCTACCTGCATATTTTATGAGGTGGATATGGAAATATATACTGTGACTAATCAGCCAATCAGAGCGCAGGATTTCTGCTAGTCACAGGATATAACAGTATATCCTGTGACTAGCAAAAATCCTGCGCTCTGATTGGCTGATTAGTCACAGTATATATTTCCATATCCACCTCATAAAATATGCTTGTAGGTGGATATGAAATATATCAACCTCATTGAATATTCATGAGGTGGGATATGAAATATATCCCTCAGATGACATCATCACATTGTTATGTTACCATGACGTCACCACCCACCAGTGCAGTTGTACTCATTGTGACGTCACCAGATCGACCAGCTCTGGGATTTCATGACAAGCATTATGCAGCATTGCATAGCTCCACTTCTATTAGGAGCAGCATTTATTTACTGGCATCAAAATTTAGCAAATTTAATTTTCATCAACATGCAATAGGTCCTGACACAATAACATAATCATATCTGGAAGCTGACAGCCACGGATATACATATTGTCAATGAATAAGTTTCACCATGCAGCATTGCTTAGCTTGTTATCAGATGTAGAAAATCATCTTGACCATTGTCAAAGGATATAAATATTATACAGTGACCTTGCTTTATGGGATATGGAATATATTCACCCTCGGACTCCCATATCCCACTCGGGCTTCGCCCTCGTGGGATATGGGAGTCCTCGGGTGAATATATTCCATATCCCATAGCAAGGTCACAGTATAACATATAATGTATCTGGGTGAAATGTTTTGTATGTCTGGGGGCTACAAAAATCTGCATCATTCAGAAGTTGGGAACTAGATGTCTGCGTGAAACTTAAGGGTGGGCATCGGTGATGTAGTTGAGGCGCAGACATCCTATGCCTGGACCAAGGCACGAGCCTCCCAGCCCGAAACCAAGATCGAGGGCCATTAAAATGTGGCTTGAGGCCGGCCTTGAGGACGAGGACAGTTCTGAGGCCTCCATCACTGGTACAAGGACACCCGAGACCAAGGCAAGGCCAAGGATTTGGCATCCGAGACCAAGCCAAGGCCGAGGCCATCAAAATATGGCCCAGAGGCAGAATATGTAAATAAGAAAGACAGAGACTATATCAAGGATGCTCTCTAGTCTGGATAAGGATTTGTGTTCCCTTGTCATTGTGTTGTCTGCCCAAGCAATAATTTCCTATTTATATGCATCATTGTACTTTAAATTTTGATTTGTAAGAAGACTGTTGATTACAAAAGCCATTGAAAAAACGCGATTCTTAAATCACCTTTATCTTGTATGCCATTGTAAACCATGATTATTTTTTCCATATAGACAAGGGGTCTATATGTGGCATCCAACATTAATATTGCCCAAGTAAACAACTATATCTGCCATAGGCCTATATCAAATGTCAAGATGTCTTCATGTCTGTTAATAATGCACCATGTTAGTTTCAATTCTCTCAGGTATTCTCAAGTTCTTCAAGTTTCTTTGACCATTAGTGTCACCAGATGTAGCCCGGAACTCTGCATTCATTTCTCACATTTACTGAAAGTGGGGACTTCTGGCAGGCTGTTGTTGAATTATATATATATATATCATTTATTCATACTCAAAATAGGCATGGTGCAAATATAAAATGCATTAAAAAAAAGTATGTAAGAGTGAAAATGACTAGGAGGTACATAAATATTCTAAAATGTCTTGAAGGTCGTCACAAAAAAAGTTATCGATCAAGATTTTTGGCAGCAGGGCATCTCGTACCTCGACTATCTGAGCAATAGTTCATCGGTCATTTTCAGATAGATCAATTTTAAAATTGTGCAAGTTAAAACTATCAAAATTATCCGTGTAATTAAAACCATCATTTAACTATGTCTGCAACTCATGAAGGAAATAGGGATTTCTACGGGTTGCCTTTTTGCGCACAACAGAATGATACAATTCTGTATTAGTCTGCAAAGAGGTTTTATGAAGGGGCAACCATTATATTTGTGATTGGGGGGTGGCATTGGAGTTTCCTTGGCTGGATATTATTTATCTCACAGTAACTGTGACAGTAATTATTTTATGTATTCCGAGTGCCTGACATCCCCAAATATTCCTTTCTAAATCAAGCAACACCCTGTTAAGCCTTGTTAAGAAATACCCCAATCAGATACTATTATTTCAAGACAACCCAAAAAGAATTCATTCATTTCACCAAAACTGAGCAAAAATTATTTACTTCAAAAGTTATTAAATGGCCCCTTTGCGACACCTGGCAGTCCCTTTTATTCAAAACTAATGACTTTTAGTGGAAGACTATGCTAGGAAACTATGGCACATAATCATGTATTATGCTAGCAGCAGTCTGGCACGGAATGACAATAAAGACAATACATAGTGACACTGCTATTCTCAGCTATCCAATATTCATTGGCTGATGCTGAAATAGTACCACCTTTTAAATGAATGCAAATCCCAAGGGTCCTCAGGGTCTGTAGTTCCGAAATTGAAAGAAACCTTGATATTTTCAGTACATTTTAGTTTTATATTCCTCGGATCATAGGTCCCATCATTTTAAAGCCTAATTCCAGGGGAATAAAGTAATTTTCGTAACTAAATAAATGGGAGGCAGACTTTTGACTCATTCTGGTGGAGCAAGTTTTATGCCAACTTAAAGTGATTCACCTTTAGAGCGGGTCGGGAAGTGAGGGCATTGAGGGTGAGGGAGGATGAAAGAGTGGAAGAGTAAGCATCTTCATGCGGATGTGGAGGTATATATTTTTCAATATTTTGCATGTGGACGAATTTGTAAACCTGCAGAAGAAAGCAAACATATACACGAATTTGGCATTCGTGTAAGTGCCAAATAGTGCCTTTCACAGATTTGTACAGTTGTATTTACGAACATACTAACCCTGAACTTGCCTAAAACTAACTCTAACCCTAATTATAACCTTAAACTCTAATAATCCAGCACTTCCACGAATGTTAGAAATGGCATATACACAAATGAAAAATGCAGCACATACACAAATGTTAGTTGTTACATAATTATACACTAATAATACGCTCATTTTTGCATAACCACAAATTCGTTCATGCTGGTTTTTACGCCTACACACATTCGTGTATGTGCCAAATGCTGAAAAATATATACATCGGATGTGGGATTTAGGGAAAAAAGCAGAAGGATTGCACTGTACCTGCTGTAAGATCTGGAGTCTTTTCCTGGGAAGACAATTACCAAGTAGACTGTTGAAACACCAAATCTTGTTAGGACTTCTATAGACCACCTGATCTTATCCTTCAAAGGCTCCTTTGAAATAGTATTCCTGAAAAAACAAGAGTCGGTCTTATACTTGTCTCACAGTGTTTTGAGGATGAAGAGGTCTCACTGGTGGATATATATACTCTCAACCCCATAGGATAACCCATGTTTTATGACGGGACAACTGTGGGTAGGTGAGAGAAATCAAGTTAATCAAGGTCAGGGAAGTTTAGTGGGAGGTGAGTTTAGTTGACAGGAGGCGGGTTCAGTTGAGGGAAGGTGATTTTAGTTGTGGGAAGGCTTGTTTATTTTCAAGAGGGAAGGTGAGTTAGTTGAGGGAGGCGAGTTTAATTGAGGGAAGGTGAATTTAGTTGAGGGGAGGTGAGTTTAGTTGAGATTAGGCGAGTTTAGTTGAGGGCAGGCGAGTTTAGTTGAGGGGAGGCGAGTTTAGTTGAGGGGAGGTGAGTTTAGTTGAGGGGAGGCGAGTTTAGTTGAGGGGAGGTGAGTTTAGTTGAGGGGAGGCGAGTTTAGTTGAGGGGAGGCGAGTTTAGTTGAGGGGAGGTGAGTTTAGTTGAGGGGAGGTGAGTTTAGTTGAGGGGAGGCGAGTTTAGTTGAGGGGAGGTGAGTTTAGTTGAGGGGAGGCGAGTTTAGTTGAGGGGAGGCGAGTTTAGTTGAGGGGAGGCGAGTTTAGTTGAGGGGAGGTGAGTTTAGTTGAGGGGAGGTGAGTCTAGTTGAGGGAAGGCGAGTTTACTTGAGGGAAGGCAAGTTTAGTTGAGGGAAGGTGAGTTTAGTTGAGGGGAGGCAAGTTGGGTTGAGGGAAGGTGAGTTAGTTGACGGTAGCCGAGTTTAGTTTAGGGAAGGCGAGTTTAGTTGATGAAGGCGAGTTTAGTTGAGGGGGAAAGTTTAGTTGAGGGAAGGCGAGCTTAGTTCGGGTAAGGTGATATCAGTTGTGGGAAGTCGTGTCTGGTTGAGGGAAGCTCAGTTTAGTTGAGGGATGGTGAGTTCGGTTGATGGACGGCAAGTCTGTTTGAGGGGAGGCAAGTTTATTTGAGGGAAGCATGGTCGGTTGAGGATAGTCGAGGGAACTAGAAGATAGGTGAGGGCTAATGAGGTTAGTTGATGGTGGCAGAGTGGAGGTTAAAAGGGGTAGTCTGAGGGTAAAAGGGTTCAGTTGAGGGCAGAGTCCGCGAAAAGTGCCGGTTTGCCGGTCAAAACCGGTAAAAATAGCGTGTAACCGGCAAAAATAGAGTGGCTACCTGCCCAAATGTCCGATGGCTTTGTAGGAGAGTCAATAGCTGTCAATGATCTGATATGGCAACCAATGCAATTAGTGCTGGCCTTTGAAACCTCGGGTGCAATTGACATGTATCAATGACACAAATTGGTATTAAACAGAAGTGTCAAATGGATGGATTGCAATTCACATGATTAAACACTGCAACAAGTGTCAATACCTCAGCATTGCAATTAGCAATGATCACCTTTGGGGAGGAAGTTTTTACACAAGATTGGAGGCCCTGCCCCTTCAAGGTTGCAACAGACGCTTCAGCATGTTCAGGGGTCCCGACAGGGTTTACCATGGTGGCAATGAATTCCACATCAACAAAAGAATTGCATGAGCTTGCATGGTCAAACATAATCATTATGAACCCTGATTGATTGCATTGCCTTATTGATTCTACATATTATTCCCAATTTGTTAACAAGAATTACAAAGTTAAAATAAAACAAGGATGAGACAATTTTTTTTTCAACTTATATAATTCCAACAGTAACAAAATCATGTTAAATACAAGATTTTTGCATCTTATATTTAATTAGGTCCATAGGTTTAAGTAGCATCAGCAATGAGTTCATGGCCTCTATCATTCTGGAGATCATTGTGGATTTACTTATCATATGCCTAAATTGAATTTAATGAAATTAAAATTTCGGGCAGGTAGAATTGCATTCAGGCAGGTAAAATCCAGAATTTACCTGCCCGAATGTCCTGTACATCAAAAGCACTTTTCGCGGACCCTGGTTGAGGGTACCGAGTTCATGAGAGGGTGTGAGGCTGTGAGGAGTGCATCCTGCCATGGGGCCTACTAGAGCTATAGGTAACCAGCTGCCCCAGAAAAAATCTTCTGTGAAGACTGTTTTAAACTGTCTTTCAAATTGGCACTGTTTGCTTAGTTTAATATCGTCAGCCTAAAGCAAAATTGGCCTAAGTCAGACTTAGGCCATTTTTCCTTTTTGGTACTCAAGGAAGGCCCTAAATGATAATACATGTGCTAAAAAAAATTTGGACTCCTAAATTAATAATAAACCCCTCAAAACCCCAACTCAATTTTCGCACAAATGGCCTAAGTCCTGTTGACTTAGGCCATTTGGACTTAGGCCAATTTCGTTATCACTAATTTTAGTGGATATCACCAATATTTTTCAATCATAATTGTGACTATTAATTTTATTGAAGTTGTTTCCTCAGATTTCATTCATAAATTTTATGGAGAATTGCTTAATAACACAGCTACACCACAAAAGAATTTTGGCCTAAGTCATTTTTGTTTCCAAAAAAAATTTGGCCTAAGTCAGTTTTTGGCTGTTTGCCAAAAATGACTTAGGCCAGTTTTGCTTTAGGCTGACGATATGATACTATTAAAAAAAGGTTCGTTTGAAACAGACAAAAGAAAATGTTTTGTGTAACCACATTAATCAGATTAGATTAAAGAAGGGCAATAATTATATACTGGTTGGGTGGATGAGCTCATTTCCAGTGGTAAATAGATACCCAAAGGAATCCTGTAGAAGTAATTTGGCTTGACATTCTTTGATCTCATCCTACTATTGAAGGACGCTATTTTGATGTCGGCTCAGCAAGCTTAGCTCACTTGGCAAATAGGATTCGCCAACAACAAGTTTATCATACCATTGAAGTATCACTGTCTGAGTATCAGGAATATAGCACCATCAAATCTTGAAGGTTTTATTTTCATGCAGGATAGATAGTATGATCTGAAAGGTTTGTGTGAAATGCTTGTTTGCGGACCTAAGTATCAAATGTGACTGCATTGAACGAAAGAGGCGTATTATTTGGTGTTGGTGTAGACGAACGACGAGTGCTTACAGGAAAGCACTGGAATGATCCATGTGAGGTCACATTCCAATTCCTGCAATGTTATTCTGTATTACTCCAAGCAGTCGGTGAGGTCATATCCTAATCATCAGTTTGTGAGTTATAACGGCTGATGAAGTATGTCTCTATATTCAACATGGGAAACATAGAGGCTGTTTGATTAGTCATAATCAAGAGAAGCCATGTGATTTGTCACAACTAATTTTAGAGTAAAAATCAGATGCATAATCCTTTTGTTTGCCTATCACCAACAGGCAGGATTGGTCTCCTTAAAGCAATTTAGCAGCGAAAGTATTGGATGTGACAAATCATCACATTTTCACTGTGCAATAGTCCACTCTTTTTGCATGTCAAATTCACAGACTGTAAATGAGCCACCGCGAATGATATCGAGGCCATCAAAATTACATTGTTTGTCTCAAGGCCTTTCCTGAGACCTCAAACATTTGCCCAAAGACACCCAAGACCGAGACAAGGCTGTGCCAAGGCTGTGCCAAGGCTGTGCCAAGGCTGTGCCAAGGCTGTGCCAAGGCTGTGCCAAGGCTGTGCCAAGGCTGTGCCAAGGCTGAGGCCATCATTAAATGGCCCCGAGGCCAGCCTCACGGATAAGGCCAGCCTCGCGGACAAGGCCAGCCTCGAGACCTCCAACACTGTTGAGATTAGATAGGGATGATCGATGAACAATGTATTCAAATTGAGGCTCAGAATGTAAAATCCAATTTGCAAAACCACATAAAAACCACACAAAAACTCTAATCTAAAAAACAAATTGCTTACAAATGTCATTTGGCTATTCTTGCCATATCCTCTTTAACATTATATATATATAGAAAAAAGTAGTTTGGATTTTGTAGATGCAATTAATGGGAAACTAAATTGGCTGAGATTGCTTTGCAAGTTTATGATTTGATTTATCCTGTTCTGATTACACAGTCATTCCAACCAGACATGATAATCACATTATTGTAATGAAAAATCGATTTTGTCTCAGACATCAAAGTTTTCTATATATATAATGGTAGTAGTGGGATGCCTGTGGGCTTCACTACAATATAAAGATGTAAATCATTGCACTCCCTTCCCCAAGATAAGAGACCAATTGGATATCCCATTATGTTAATAAGGAAACGATGAAAATTCAAGTGTGGGAACTTTTCATCAAAAGTTTGAATTTATTTCGGTTCCAGGCAATATGGCAGAATCAAGTCTTCACAATGGTTAGTGTCTATCTGTGTTCATATCATGGTTTAGCACTAATGTGGTCTTTTTTCATGCAACTCGAACAGTACAATATCCAACTGCATATGCGCCAGAATTTGAAAACCCTGAAATTTCAGCTGAAAATTTTTTTAATGTTTTGCTCCAGAAATGCCTTTTAAAGTTTGTATTGGGTAGGTAAAACAATCAGCTATCACTGCACTTTCATGTCCAAGGGTCTCAATGCTCTGCTGATCTGTGATGAGGTGATAAACACAGCTATAATGTTTTTTGACTGTTATTAAATTCACACTTATAACTAAAAATTCCTGACCAGTTAGGGCTAAACTATCTATCGCCAATGATTAGGCAAGTTGCTCTCACATTTTGGGCCAAGTTTCAGGTCTTTAGTGCCTATCGTTTTGGAGAAACTGAATTTTGACCAATTACCAAATATGTGTGTCATTAGCATCGTGCCTATAACTTGAAATCCTAACCACTTAGAGCTGAAGAATGTTTTACCAACTTATGGGAAAGTGGCTATTCTGCACACATTGAGCTATTTTTCAGGCCTCTATGACCAATAGTTATTGAGATAGAACATATCCTTGAATTAGAAATTTACAAACACAAACCAAAATACTTTTTTCATCAATAGTTTGGATTCTGAATAACAAAGATGATCTCCATTACTCCCTCCAGTGTCCAATGTCTTTGCTAAACCATATTTCAGATGCTAAACAATGGTAAAACGTTACTGGCACCCTCATACTAAGAATGTCAGATGAAAGGAAAATGCAAAAATGTTATGTAATATTCTGTTAAAAAAATTATTGATCATATATATTCAACTACTTTCAACTCCAGTTACCTGCAACAAAATTTTAGCGAGGTAGAGGCAATAAGCCATATTTGGCATGATGCTAATGACAGCGTCATGCTAATGATAATTGAAGAAAAAATATTTGTACGGACCAGTGCAAAACTGGCAGTCTGGCAATATGTGCATGCATTGACTTTATGAACACCAGAAACATATTCACAGTAATTTTGGTCCAGAAATATGCAGTCAAAATAGAGGCGTTTGCTAATGACAAATTGAGATAGGACAACTGACATGCCAACAGAAATACTATAATATTTTGGTTTACAGTAATGATTCAGAGCCAGAGAGTTATTTTCTTGGGTTCTCAGACAACGTCAGACACAAGGTTTTCTCAAAGAATGTGTGTCCCTTTAATTTTCTATTAAGAAACAAGTCCGGTGTGATGCTAATGATGCAATATTGGAGATATTGACACCATAACCTCCTGCTCTTATAAAGAATATTATTCCAGCTATTGGTAACTAGATTTTAGAAGACTGACAGTCAATCTCCATGTATGGAAGATTTTAAGTGAATCAAGATCCTGTGCTAGTTTTTGTGATGTGATCTTTCAAAGAAAATGCTGATGGAGACATGCCATTTTCAGGGGGGTTTGCCGCTTCAATGCTTTTTTTGGATGGGATAAAAATATTCTGCCATATTTTTTTCGTGTTATAAGTTTTGCTAATATCCTTGTCTATGACAAATGACAACAAGAGGTCCTCCATGTGCCTTCCTGTCATCATGAATTATTGTTAAACACTGGAGACAAGAGTTTCAACTTATCAAATTTTGAACCATATACAAAAAATTATAAGAGCATGAATCTAAGGTGTGGTAATCTGAATTAAATGAGATTTTAGACATTAAAAAAATTGTTTTCTTTTTCTTTTTTCAGAACGAATTATGACGAAAATGCAATCATCTCAAAATGAACATTTGGAGAGCCATTGTAAAAGTCTGTATGGTACATAGAGAAGCAAGCGCTGCTTTGTCTTTCCAATTATTATGAACTAGTCTCAAACTCTCCAAGGAATAAAAGGAAAACTCTAAATTTGGAGAGTAATAACACATGTTCACACAAAGCGGAAATTCTACTGACAATATAAATTTGTTTATTCATAACTTGTTTTCTTTTTATGTGTTGTTCGGTTTCATATCAACTAACACATTGACCCACAGTGCCAGACGCAAAAGAAAACACTACCGCATTATTTCCAGATTTTGAAATTGGATATGACAAACTCATTAGAAGAGAAAATTGTTATCATCATCCCAGAGGATATGCAACCAGAATATATATACAGAAAAATATATCAAATGACCCACCACAACTGCATATCCTAAAAAAAACTTTTGATGTGTTGCAAACTCTTTATTCCCCATGTAAAATAATTGCGTACCCCTAAGCGAGCTAAAAAGACAGCATTAAAGATAGTTTTCGCAGACATGAAGACATGAGTATTTTGTATCTTGAGCTATTAGCAGAGATCTACATTCACTGATAATTTAACCACATAATAACAAACCATCTGAGGCACTCTTTGCAGACTTTCAACTTACATTAATAAGGACCTCATAACGTTGCATGTTTAATTAACCCTTTCAGAAACCATTCAGAAAAAGGAAAAGCTGCTTTTCTGAAGCAAAACTTCTTGGTGGTAAGTCATTCATGTTAATAGAAATATAAAAGTATTTGATGAATTTACTTTTTAAAGACAGCACTATGTCAAAAAAAGTAAAGTTTTGTGAATTTCTAGGAACTTTCAAGAATGCGGTTTTTCTCTAGACAATGCAGCTTTTCCGTGCAGGAAAGTTCTACCTCGTCTTTATTCACTTGCAAGAATAAGGCTACTATATGACATATGCTAGCTCACAATTTGTTAGAAGTAGGCATGAAACCTCCTTGCTCCTCTTTTCCCTGACACTCTTTTGTTCTCACAGCCATGCATTTTGTTTTTCTCCTATTATGGTACTCAGACATGACACCAGCTGTTGTGCAGTCACTATACATATAGCATACTGCCAAACCAGGCTTCCAGCTAACAATATGTACAGCTGTCCAGTCAACACAGAAAACACAAAGTTACTGACTCGCTTAGGGACCATTTAATTTCTAGGGGGGTCTTGGAGTTTTCCCTCAGTGGGAAATATTTATTTCACGGTAACGGCAGCAGTGTTTATTTATTTCAAGTGTGTGAAGTCTCCAAATATTCACAATTCATTGTAAGACTGGCCAAAAAGAATTAATTTCTTTCACCAAAACTGAGCATGAAATTATTTATTTTAAAAAAATTCAAAGACCCCCCTCCCCAGAAAATAAATGGTCTCCCCTGCAACGGCAGGTGTCTGAAATGTCGTAATCCTGAGCGTCCAGCACCCACACCCATGCAGTTACATCTAACGGAGTGCCCTGAGCTGGTCATCACGAAATTACGAGACAGAAGAAGGAACTTGACTTGTTGCATGAAAGAAACACAAATCACTGTGCGTGCTCTTCATATTGACATCCTTCCTCCAGTTCTCATTAGCAAAGTATTTTGCTCACACAATTTAAGGGAGAAAGGACTTTTGTCTTGTAGGTGCCAGTTACAGTTAGGCCAGACATAATGGTTTTTTAGCTTCTTGGAGCCTCTCAAGGAATTTTTTCTAAGGGGGATGGGTAGGACAACCAAAAACCTGTAACCGCATTTTTTAATTTTGTCAATTTTAAAACATTTTTGAATAATCAATTTCTTTCTTAGATATAAAATCTGTTGACTCAGTTTATACGAGAGGTTAAAAATCTATTTTTTCTGGCCTTAATGCTGTTTCAACAAGATAAATGCATGTAGAAGAAAATGAACTAAGGAGATTTGTTACAGAAATTTCATGATAAAAACACAAGGTCAACCCAGGACAACCCTATTCCTGTCCATAACCAAACTCCTAAACTCAGTATCCTTTACCTAATTGTGGTGTCCTCCCAATGGCTTTAGTGTACTATAGTGCATAAATATATGATGGAATTCCCCTTTAATCTATCCACCCATCCTTGCTTTACAATCATATATAATCATTTCTCTCACCAGCTTACCAAAATACTTAGCAAATACTTTCCTTCTGAGAGAAAAGCATCAGCCTTAGCTAAGCTGTCAGTACAGGGAAAAAGTGTGGCATTGCCGTGGGATAACACTGGTCCCAGACATCCAGTCATGTTTGCAGAAAATATCTAAATCCACAAGCCAATATTCAGTTACAGAGAGAGAAATTTCAACATAGCTTTCCACATAACTCAACAAGGTAATGACATTATGAATCCTCAGGGACCTGCATAATATCTAAGATGAAAGTAAATCAAGATAAATGTCAACTCACATCCAAATCAGTCAATGTTTGATTAATGTTTGTACAATATCCAAAGTTTTCAGTGTACCTTTGTGAGCCAAATCCCAGCTGGATATCGTTCGGATGAGACAGTTAAATTAGCGGCCCCTTGTATCAGTGTCTATGCTGGGCAAGTAAAAGATCCCTCACATGGGGTAAATATGTAACATGTTGGGGACTCCCGCTTTCTCTCCCATCTCATTAATCAACCCTCGTGAGCACCCAGAACTGGGCTTAGAGGGCTGCACTTACCATATCTAAATATCTATCTATCTATCTATCTATCTATCTATCTATCTATCTAAGTAACCAAACATTCTACAATTAGTGTACATTGAAAGTACCTGGCCTTTTTTAATTGTTGAAAGAAAAAGCAATATAAACATATCTAAACTTCTGGGGTTGGCCTATTATACCTAAAATTGAAAAGATTTAAAGATGCTTCTGGAGTCTCAGACCGTGCCACCTATATCTCAAGTCATGCAGCTATTTCTCTTTCTGAATCATCCCTAGATATCTATAGTAATTTTATAAATAATGGATACAATTCTGAACATGTCTCCATTTTATATGTATTTAGTTTTTTGGGTGAAAAAAGTTGTTTTAAAGCTTATTTTATGGATCTTCCTTGGGTGTTATAATATTTATTTTTCTTATTTTAAACTTTTGTGTAAATTGAACTTCACAGTACTTAGATTTCATACTTTTCGATCATGAGCCAACTAGTATTACTCTTATCAGAAATTCAACAGTAAGATGTTGTAAGAATCTTCTATAAATCAAGAAAAAAACTTAATTGTTGGGGTATTATCACCAACTCGAAATGGATGAAATTTAAGAGAACACCCATCAGTAAATTATGAATTGCATGTTAACAATTAAGAATCAAGTCTAAGATGCTATCTTTGTATTTGAAATAATTTAATTTAGGGGCTTTGCAATTTGGAGGAAGATCTCTCTGTGTTTGATGTTATGGATGAAAGCACCATCAAAATTAATACTTGGGAAATTTAGACACTAGAATATGTTGATGATCTACTGTATCAAACTTTAATAATCCAAGTCAACATAAACCAATCATTTAAGCAATAAAAATCAACGTCAAGATGTGAGATGTTGTCATAAATTCCTCCTCCTAGAGCTATGATTGTACCACATTTCAAAGGCAATGGTTGCTATGGCAATGCAATCTAAATAGTTTCCAAAATGCACACACAAAATAAATTATTTAGTTATAGTATAAGCCTACATGTATTTGTTATTTTTTCTTCAACAAGAAATAAAGATCAGTTGTAGAAAAATGAAGAAAAGGGTTGTTGTCAACAAAATTGCATTGGTTCTGCGAAGAATTGATGATGAAACTCTTCAACCAATGCTTTAAATTGCATATCGATGGTGAAAGCGCAAAACCTCGTATGTCAAAATTTTGCTATTTTTAGATTTTTGGTGGAATGACTATTTTAATATCCAATACACGTTGTCAGTTGATTACGTTGCCAGTTTGCTATTTTTGGAAGCTGTAACACACTGGTAACAGAATGATTTCACCAAACCTTGTATGTCGATATGTTTCAAAAAGTGAAAGTGCAAAACCTCGTAACTCAAATCAGAACTTTGAAGCACATATTGTGGGATATTTCAACTTTTTTTGAAAAACAATTACTGTGTTGCTTTTTTATGACTCCCGGCAAGTTTCCTGACTAAAAAAAATTTACCTCCCTATATTTGTTTTGGTGATGTAGGCTATTGAAAAAGAGAGTGGATGAAAATTTGAAAAAAATGTCATTTTCCTCATTCTTGCCATTGTAGCCACTCAATAAAATTTGTTATTGCAATCTGTCATAGGCAAATTATAATTTTCACTGTATATACATAGATTGAAAGTATATTCAATGCTGCAAGTTGCTTTAAAGTGTGATAAATGATCGAGTTACAAGGTTTTGCACGGGTAGAAAGTGAAAGTGCAAAACCTCGTAAGTCGACATTTTCAATCACATTTGATGGTAACATCAATGCAAGGGGTAAACGACCTCTGACAAAAAATTTGCTACAACAGGGTGTCACTTTCTATGTATCTAGTTGGCCATAACTCACTTATTAATAAACATTACCTTAAAAAAAGACACCTGACAGTTTTTTTCGATTTCTGAAAAACAGCTTTTTTTGACTAACGAGGTTTTGCACTTTCACCATCGATATGGAATATTTGCTTGGCGTGCAGCAGAATGTCATTTTGAGCTATAATTGTGCTTTTGAGATACACATCTGTGCCTGGAAACATGTCAACAAGAAGACCACATCTTCACAAACAACTACACTCCTGATAGAAAATATGGCATATAATTGTCAATTTGGCAGTTCTCAAGGTCCGTTATATTCCATAATAAATATGACAAGCAGGGCCTAGCACAGAAATGTTGCTCAGATTCAAGATTTCATAAGTTGTCAACGACTTGTCACTCGGTTTCCAGGAACAAAAATTCTAGCTCTCTCAAGAAATGTGTCTTTAATCTAACTCCTAAGTGCTTGGAACCACCCAGAGAAGTTCTTGGCACTTGACAGGCTATCAATACCACATTAGCTGCACTGTTCGCATTACAGACAGCAGGCATAGACAAACATGAAGGTAAACACAAATATGAACTGAGACTAAAAAAAAAAGATGGTGTGCATTCATTTCCAGTTCAGCTGGTTTAGACAATCAGTGTTAATCACTAACATCATCAAACTTTAACTTTAATTTCCATCTCCATAGCTGTCAGCCAGGGAGGTCAGTTTCATTTTAAAGTGGTTGGGCAAATTAGGTCATCTTCACGGAAGAAGTCATGGCAAAAGTGAATTTTTTGTTCACATATAGATATCTATGCTTTGGCCAAAAGAGATACCTCGGCAACACAATATCAGCTTTATCTGTTAAATGTTATCCGTTTGTTCCTAACTGTTTTTCTGTTGGCATTCTCTTTTGGCCAATGTATTATCAATAAGCCTCCACCTTATGAATTGTTTGTTAACAGCTATTTAAAAAATACCACAATTTTATAAATTCTAAGAATGTACAGAATTTCTAGGAAACTCTGACCTGCTTTATATAACGAGTTGGAAGAGAAAAGTTGTAGTAGGAAATATACGCAAATGACTTTGCGTGCTCTGAGAGTGGACATCTTCTCTCCAGCTAGTGGTGCTCATTAGCAAAGTACACTTTTGAATGCCCAGATAGAGATGTCATGAAAAAAACAGATTTGGCATGGAATGACCCCCTAGTCTCTCAATGTTGACTCCAAGTCTGAACCCCATGTAGCTCTCTTTAGGATTTTACCATGATTGATATAACGGACAGTGTTCATAAGCACAGTTGACGACATACTTTTTTCCAGACAAACATAGATGTGAAATATCACAGTCTTCGAAACCCAAATGTTTATGGTGCTCTAATTATTTCTTACAGTCATCATTTTACAGACAATTTCATAGACTGAATGGAATATGAATTTATTTCTTGGAAATGTATTCCTTGAGGAAAAGTCACATCAGAAAAGTTCTGACATTATTTTTACCTGTGACATCCATTTTCAGTGTCCACAAATATGAGATCATATCTAAAAGAACTGTCATGTTATTCAAGAATTGTTGTGAGATGAAACAAGACCACTCTATTTTAATGGACAAAATTACCACTGTCTTTAATGGTCAAAATAGAAGAAAACAATGCACTGTTATTGTGACATATAAGAAATGTGAACTGCATTAACGCATATTCAGTAATGCAAGATTTATTCGAACACAATACAGACACTGAGACATTGTAACAAATACTATTAAATAAAGGCACAATGAATCAACAAACCCATCAACATGAGGTCTAGCCTTTGAGTGATATGCAGTTTACATGAAGTCAGATATCATTTTCAGGTTTGTTAACATTTATCAAATGCTCATTTTCATCGGTATGTATTCATCATGAGCATTTTGTTTGGCAAATGAGTTTTTGGGGGGAGAATATTTCTCAAATGAGTTTTTGGGGGGAGAATATTTCTCAAATTCTGCATTAAAGTCTCGTTCGGATCGTATTCCGTTCCTTAATATCCTGGAGTTTCTTGATCTCTTTTGGACATTGTCAGCATTAGACTTCTCCAACATTGTGTTTGGATTAACAAAAGTAAAGCGGTGGCAAAACAGAAGTAGAAGTTGTTGCCTGAACTTCTGTCCCGTTGCACAGTAAAGGTAGAAATTCATACTGTGGTTCACATACATGAGTAACTCCGTCACGGTTTGGACGAGTTTGTAACGAGCGATAAACCCCAGTTCGTTTTGGTATTGAGCCTTGTTGTAAAAGGCCGTCCCAATCAAGGAAATATTCATTGGTAATGTGGTTATGAGGAATGCGAATGATATGGTGAGGAGCATGATAGTTAGTTTTATGCTCGATTCCTGCACACGTTTTGTCCTATTGTCCGATACCATGCTGGTCTGCATCCTCCTTCGTTCCTTTCTCGCTTTAACAACCTGACGAATGATAAGAAAGTTGAACACGGATATAATGACGAAGGGTGAAAACGAGTAGAGAAAGGCATCCACCCACGGCCAAACGTCCTCCACCAACCTCGTGAAATTTGGGGCACTTTCGCATTGGTACACCGAGTAGCCGTTCTGATTGTACACATGGATTTCAACCGTCCAGAAGAAGTGGAGATTTGTGGCAAATAGAGCGGCAAGCATACCGACAATCACGGCGATGGCCCTGCCACGGTTACACATTGAGGGCGCCTTTAAAGGGTGACACACTGCGATGTACCTCTCCACTGTCACAGCAATGATCAACCAGACTGAGTAATCGCTTGCAATATACCCTGCTACATTGCTCAACTTACAAATCCAATCAGACTGGTCTCTTATAACTAAGCCAGTCAACTCTCCAATCCACAATGGTAACAAGCCAATCAGGAGAATCAGGGTATCGACAATCGATAGAACTGCTAAGTATACGTAGGTCGAGAACTTCCTCATCGATCGTCGCATGAGTATAATGAAGCTGAGAACGTTGCCGAATGTACCGAGTATGACAAGAATTGGGGGAATATAGAGGAGGAACAACTTCCGTAACCGGTAATCAGAATACTCCATTAGTTGCTCTTCGTAAGTCTTCTCTCTCGAGTCCGACCCTTGGAACAACTCGTCGATACTTCCGACGTTGAGCTGATTCAACAGCATCTCAAGTTCGTAAGGAGACATTTGGCTAACCACCATCTTTAACACTGTCAGGTTCAGTGTCGAGTTGTCGAATAACATACTGCTGATCCCGTCAAAATGAGAACCGCTTTGAGTCGATTCACCAGCCACACCAATTCCTGTCCGAGCCATTCTCGTTGTTCACGTCAAAACCTGGAAATACAAAATGGTAAAATGGTGAGAGAACATTATATGTTATGTCTTACCTGTGAGCAATTTGATTCCCAGTGGGCACATCTAGTACACGGACCTTCGTTCAAGGTCAAATCAACATTTACTTGAAACAACCTAAGAGATACAGTACATCCTGTAATAAGGTGAGAACATTTTCTGTCAGTAGTCCTCTGTTTACCTATTTTGCACTCCTTTCTCTTCTCCACCCTGAATCTCCTTTCAACTACTTTTGAGTCTTAACCACAGCCTTCCTCCTTGTTACAAACTCCTTGAAGACAAGTAGCAATGAAATTGCAATTAGCAAAGGGGCACAATATCAAAGAAATCAAACACATTTGGGTTGATCGAGTTTGAATGTGAGTTGGTTTAATGCAAATTTAATGTAATTTTAAAAGGTAGTTGAAAATAAGTAAAGGAAGGAAGTGATTTGGAGGGAGCCAAAAGGTGTGAAAAAGAAAGGTGGTGGCTGATTCTTCCTTCCTGCTGGGGTGATCATACTCTATTTTGGGTTGTACTGTAGGAAACAAAGAGAAACACTTATTACGCCATGTAGTAACACCCGAGTGATATAACTATTCCAAAGTAAAAACTTAAAGGATTGAAAGACGATCAGATGGCGGAGAAGACCTAGCTTTTTTTTCATGTTGGACTAGCCCTAGATATCTATAGTAATTTCATAAATTAATATGCATGTATCAAATGTTGAACACGTTAATTTGTATTTGCAACATATTTTATAACAAGAATGGAGTTAGAATTGTCTGTCTTTGATGCATGGTATACCCCAGTGATATCAAGCTCAGTTATTCTTATGAACATTTAATTTAGATTCCTGACTGAAGATGAAAGAGACACTTGGTACGATGCAGCAATTTGTTGTTGTTGTTTTTTTTTCATCTGTCATGATGTGATGTCTCATCGGCTGAATGTAATGATTGTTTGACAGACAAGGGGCCTGTTTGTCAGCCCTACATTTATTGTCAGCCCAAGGTACGAAGTTTTCATTATTGTAGACTTTTAGCCGCAAGTGCATTTTGTCTGGGATATGTTATTCTGCAGGTCACAGTGACATCATAAGTGTTTTGTTACTTTTCCTTTATTGAATGACATGTCTAAAAAAGGTGTTTTGTTTGCACATTTTTACAGAAGACAAATAATTATAGTGCTTATGAAATATTTGTATGTGTCACAAGTGATCACTACTCTTGCCCTAAATTCTTTCCAAATACTTTCTGTCTTATCATCAATGATCTTAAATATCTCTTCAAGAAAGGCTTCAGCCTTAGATATAAGCCGTCAGTACAGGGATAAAGTGTGATATTACCAAGGAATACCACTGTTCCCGGACATTCAGTCATGTTTGCAGAAAATATCTAAATCCGTAAGCCAATATTCAGTACCGAGATAGGGACGTCAACATAGATTTCAACATAACTCAACAATGTTACTACTTTATGAATCTCCAGGGACCTGCACATCGAAAATTTGGAATAATACAACGGCTCAAAATTAAACCATGCACGAACCATATGATAAGCTTTCAAATTCTCAAAAATTCAAAAGTATCAAGTATGTTACATCTTCTGAAAATTATTTAATTGTTTGGATATTATCACCAGCTATAAATCATTAATGGATTAAATTTATGAGAAAGACCCAACACTAAATGACAGTAAATGATGAATCGTGTGTTAACAGTTAGGTAGCTAGTGTAAGATGTCATCTCTCCATTCGAAGTAATTTGATTTAATGGATTTGTAATTTGGAGGAAGATCTCTCTGTGTTTGATGTCATGGCTGAAAGCACTATCAAATACTCGGGAAATTTAGATGCTGAAATACAGTAATGGTCTACTATCAAATTGAAACAATCCAAGTCAACTTAACCAATTATCTAACCAACAAAAATAAAACAAAGTCAAGATGTAAGATGTTGTCACCACATTCCTCTTCCCAAGACGGAAGATTATAAATACAACATTCCAAAGGCAATGGTTGCTATGGCAATGCAATCCATAGGCAGTGGTTGCTATGGCAATGCAATCTATTTATAATTTCGAAATTGGACACACAAAATCAATTATTTAGTTATAGTATAAGCCTATTTGTTCTTTTTCCTCACTGCAATTGATTACTCCACACTAAATAAAGTTCAGTTGTAGAAAAAAAGAAAAGGTTTATTGTCAACAAACTTCCATTGGTCTTGCGAAGAATTGATGATGAAACTCTTCAACACCAATGCTTTAAATTGCATGTGGAATGGTTGCTGGGCACGTCGCACAATGGTATTGTGAGCTATTGTGTTCCTGAGATGCACAACAAAGTCAACGAAAAGACTGCATCTTCACAATCAACTACATGTTCACTCCAGATCATAAATATGGACATCATCCCAAGTCATACCATGACAAAATGGCCCAAAACCTTTGCTAATTTATGAATACTTAATTAACTGACCCAGTTTTGGCTCAGCCAATCAGGGACTGCTACATCACAGTTTGGAATTGTTGCTTCTGTTTCACACAGTTATAAATGGAGAAATTGTGTATTGTTGAAAGGTGCTATCACAGTTCCGAAAATTCCATTGAATTATGTATTTTCACAGTTCTGAAATGAAACTGTTTGAAAGTTTGCTTGTTTTACACTGTTTTTCTTAGTTACCAGTAATCCTCTAAGTGTCCATAATCAGACTAAATCTGCCTGCAAAATGCTTATGACCTAAATAAGCAGCCAATCACAGAAGAGGTTGGAAATAGCAGAAAGCCCTGTCCATTTTAGCAGGGCTTGCGTGGGGAGGATGAAATATGGAATACACTCTTGGAGCTTATGTCGCCACATAATTGTCAATTTGGCAGTTTGCAAAGTCTATTATAAATTCCATATTTGCTGACTAGTAGGGTTTAGCGCAGAATATTGCACAAGATTTCATTTGTTGTTGATGAGGTGTCGCTCAGTTTCTAGGAACATTCAAGATTTAATCAGTTGCCAATGATCTCTTACTCAGTTTCTAGGAACATTCAAAATCCTGTCTCTCTCAACTTCTCAAGCATTGTGTCTTTAATCTAACTTCTTAAGTTCTTTGCAGTTGGCGGGCTATCAATACCACATTAGCTGAAAGCTTGCACAAGAGGCAGTACACATTCAACATCTACAGCTGTTATAAAAATTAAACACAATTCTACAAAACTTTTCAAAAAAGCAGTCAGAAGTCAGGAACTACATAATCTTCCAATCAAACTAGACAAACACAGAGGCAAACAGAAATTTAAATCAGAGTTTGTGAAAGAAACCAAATGAAATATTACGTGCACACATTTCCAGTTCAGAGCAGATTTCAATGATCAGTAATAATCACTGACATCATCCATCTTTAATTTGAATTTCCATCTCTGAAACTTTTGAAACTCGTGCAAAATAGCAATGCAATCTGAGCTTTATATTCTCCAGTAAAATCTGTTTACTCCAAACGGCTTTTATTTTTTCATCATCTTTTGGCCAGATTTAAGAGTCTTAGAGTAGGTCGGGGCATGCGGCCCCCCTTAACTTCGAGGTGCGATTTGGCCTACTTTTTATGGGCGATTGTTTGAATGCTTTTGCTGTCAGGAAGGGATCACTTGGCTCTACTAATAGCTAGTGAAGCAAAAGTCTACCAATTTCAATAAAGCAGTTATGGCCATTTTTGTAAAAAAATTAAAATGCCCTTCTTACCCCACCCATCGGGCAAGAAGCCCCCCTATTACAATCCTATGGCAATTTTTTTTGCGAGCGCATTCAGCCTAAAATTTATTTCTGAGGGTTCTTCTTTCATTTTTAAGGCATTCTATTCACTTTTTCTGAACATTTTTGGTCCCACTAAAATGTCCACTCCATTACCTCCACTCCATTACCCATTCCTGTCCACTCCGTTTCCACAAAAAATCGATATTTAATATATAAATAAAAATTGATCTGAGATGAAGTACTTCTGAAAATAAGACTTCCATAATTTTTTTAATTTTTTTCTATTTTTAAATTGCTCAAAGAGCAGGTTTTTGCATCAAAAGTCCACTCCGTTACCACATTTTCAAGGGCATTTTGTCCCGAAATTTGAGTGAGAATGGCCCATCTGCAATTTAATGCATTTGTTGAAGAGCTTTGTAATTTTTTTTCAGATAATATCGTATCATCTTAGATATCATTCCCCCGATAAATCTTTTTGTAATTTTAGCTCTGAAAGACAAAAAACAAGATGGTATGTGCTTTTTTTCTGCCATTTTGTGACGTCTCATTGTATTGGCTGAAGGCATGATTTCTTACAGCACAACTGATTTGCATACCGTCAGATGATAGCCATAGCCTAAGGGTGCTGCCATCATGCCCAAGCATGATGAATAAAACACTTCAAACATACTGTCTAGAAAGACGAAATTGCGACAAGCAGGATCCACAATTATCAGGTCGGGTGCACTCCTTGCACAACCAGCACAACTGAGGTTGACAGCTCAGTGTGTCACCCTCAAGCTATACAATCTTTCCCACTTGTGTGAATTGGCTACCTTCAAAAGTCTGGTAAACATGATAAAAACGACACCAAAACATAAACTACAAATTAGCCAATCTACCTGTGAGTATATATGTTTGCCTCCCCTTACAGACTTACAGTGCTCAGGGTAATGGGAATAGTTTTAAAACTTTCAGTATCAGGCTGTCAGAAACCCCTATTGCCATTACAAAAATGCATAAAGCTCTTCGACAAATTTATGCCTTAAATGACATTATATGTAATAGTTGCTTGGCAAGTAGCAGAATTGAATTGTGTTCTTGAGATGCGTGACCGGCTGTAAACAAGTCAACGAGGAGACCACATCTTCGCAAACAACTTCCTTCAGAAGAGCAATAATTATTGTTTTTCTCTCTGTATATCTGTCCAATGTCCATGTTGTTCTTGTGGTCAAATTTCTTTTTGCCGCTGGTGTATTGTTTGCTCCACAGCCTCTTAACTTTGTTTGACCTGATTGAAGCATTTTGCTCATCTGGCCGGATAATACAATATTGTATCACCAGTGATATTATTCCATAGATACAATTTTTCGTAATTTTAGCTGATTATATCATTGAAGCAACAAAAAAATTATGCAATGTGCTTTTTTTGGTCTGCCATATTGTGATTTCTCATCAACTGAATGTGTATAGTTTCGCAAACCACACCTGTTTGCATGCCGTCCAATTTTTTTATTTATTATTTGTTCCTAGAGTATGAAGCCCCTGAACATTCATTCCTGATTCAATCAATGCCTTGCAATCCCCCACCAAAGATCATTTATTTCAAGAGTGCCCAAGAATAATTTATCTATTTCACCAAAACTGAGCAAGAAATTATTAATTTAAAAAGAACTCCAACCCCCCCCCCCCTGGATATTAAATTGTTACCCACTAAATGACCTGTAGAGTATCAAATAAAGTTTGGCTGTCAAAGTCATTTTAAAAAGTTCGTCTTTTGTCCAGAAATACCTCTGGGTGTAATCAGTACAGTAACAAATCATCACGCCCTGAATGATTATTTTAATTTTCATCTTGAAAGCCTATCACACCAGAAGTAAGACAATATACAAAAATACGCTTCAAATCAGTGGATGAAACCTGGACCCGAAATAAGTCTGGATTTTCAACAAAAAAAAAGTTTTTGAATCACTTTAAATCAAGACGGTCATGGCCAACATGCAGAAAAGACAAACTTTTGGGAATATGACCAATCGGAGAACTGTATCTTTGAGCAAAACATGGCTACCGAAAAGACAGTCTTGCAATGGCCGAACTTTCATGCAGCGACCATTCATAGACTAAGTGGCATATATGCCATTTGCAAAATGTCAAAATGTCCTCACTTCTGGTTACAATAGGCATTGTGTGGGTTTCAAATCTCAGAGGTATTCTCGAGTATCTCGCACCATTAGTGTGACCAAATGTAATCCGGAACTTCGCATTAATATTTCTTTTGCAAGAAATCCTTGCTTTGTGTGCATCCAGCTTGTGTTTTTAAAATCTGGCTGTGCTTCTTCAATAATAAACAGGAGGGAGTCTATACACACACATATATATACACTCCTGCTCATAAATATTATATGGAATACTGTTTTGGAAAAAAAAGTGTAAAATAAAAGTAAATTTCAGAGTGTGAATGTAAGCAAGGTCCATTGTAAAGGTCAATTCATCCTCTCTATAGTCACTCTTTGGAAGCCTCAACTACATTTTTTGCAAGAATTTTTTATTTTTGGTTGAATGCACCTCACACTAAGAAACCCCCTGAATTTCAATATTTGGTGTGGCTGTAACTTTACCTGTGTCTAACGCTGCAGCATGTGTTTTACTCGAGAGCATGTTCTTCCCTTTAGCGGTCATTGGAAGTAGTTACCATTGAATCAGACCATCATGAGCTCCAGCAGTGGTTGCTAAAGTTGTCAATTTCAATGGAGAATGTTGAAGTGTTCCATATTTATGAGCAACGGTGTATATAGTTGTTTTGTTGTGCACTATAAGAGGGACTCCATGGGGAGCGTGTAAATGGTAGTGACAGCTTCAAAACAGAATCTGATGTTTTCAATGGAGATCGAGGCGCTGCACACTCTAAAAAATGATGGGACAAAATTGGTATTTTAGATTCAAAATGGTTTTTTGAAAAACCAAATTTCAATGCAAAAAACCAACATGGATTTTTTCCCATCATTTTTTAGAGTGCAGCAAGGGACTGTGAAACAAAATGCACATTGAATGATACACAATATGGCTTAAAAGACGAGGGAGTTGGGGGGCTCTTATATATAGAAATGAGATGAATTTTGACTTTTGTGATCTTGTTCTCAGTGGACATCAAGGCTCTGCATGCAGTAAGACTGCGAAATAAAATGCACATTGAATGATATGAGGCATGGCTTAAAAGACATAGAAGTTTGGGCTTGTGTAGGAAGAAATGAGATGAAATTTAAAGAACTGGGGACAGGTTATACATTCGTGATCAATATCCTGGAATAATTTTGATTTTGATTTTTTCATAATGGAGGTCAATGCATGTTGCATTCAATATAATATTGTTTTGTTTTTTTGGTAGTATACATCAAGATTAAGTTGGCAGTTTTTGCACATTGTGAAATTTTGTTTTTGTGTTGTTGAGCCATGATGCTATTTTTGATGATTTTTTACTAAAAATACCAATTTTTCCAGGTCACCCGAAGAAAGTTTTCAAATACAAGTAATTCTCAGAACTAAAAATGGTTAATTATATCATTTATACATAAATCAAATGTCTGAGGAAAAACAACTGCGCAATTCCACACATTCAATCACCAATTTTAGAAATTTGAATTCCTGACACCTTGAAAATCCTAATTATTGCAGCATTTTGATCAAGAGTGTAGTGACGCTGACAAGAAAGTCATCCACATTCATCTGCTGATAAGTTTTTTGTCTCGATAGTTAACGTCGATGAATGACGAGTACTTACACTTAGCTGCCTTTGGACATAAATGACCTCACAACAAGACCTATCAACATTGACAAATGGATGGATGATTGGGGCCTTACGTCCTGTATTCATGCACTGGGTAGGCTGATTAGGACAGGAGGAGGACACAGCAATGTGGCGAAGGATGATTGAAACAGCCGTCCAAAATGGGCCCAGGGGATCCGGCAAGAGCTGGATTCGAACCCGGGACCGAGTGATTGGAAATCCAGCACACTTCCACTAGACCAACCCTCCCTCCTGTCAACATTGAAATTAAGAGTCAATTTATAATAGGGCAACCTCATTGATCCGCAGAGTGATATGCATTAAATGACTTGCCCTGATAACAATGCAGTTATAGGATATGACCTCACTAACTGTTGTGAGTCATTCAGAATAATACAGCTCATCTTCATGAAGCAGACACACTTTTAAAACTACAACAAAATCTTGGAAGTGTCATAAAGGAAGGTATGAAACAATTTAAAGAGGGTTAAAGAGCCCTAAAACTATTGACCAAATAACCTTTTTCTCATGACCTCAAATGTGTTTTCTTGTCTATTTTACTGCTTAGATAGGAAAATCTACCAACAATGTGTGAAAGGCTTATAGGTTAATGTGGAAAACAACTTGGCCAATAGTTTCAGGAATCAATTAACTCCATTTAAATTGCTTTATATCTTTCATTTTGGAACATCTCAGATTTTTGTTGAAGTTGTAAAAGTGTGTCTGCTTCGTGAAGATGAGCTGTATGGCAGGAATTGCATGTGACCTCACAAGGAACATTCAAATGTAAATCTGTACGCACGTGTCATTCGTCAACTGTAAATTTAGTGATATCTCTCTATGATTTAATTAAATGTTTTAAAATGACAGCCAAGTAGGTTTGCACTGTCAGGGATAACCAGGCTAGTAAGAAGAACTAGCCTTGACATTTGGCTCATGTTAAGAAGATTATAATGTTTAAAATCATTAGATTCTGCAAAACAGATCGGGTTTTCCCAGGGATCGACCTAAATGTGATATTAGATTGTTTTAAGTGTTCTACTTCAAGAGTACTATAAACCATAGTTATGACTGTGTATATTATATATTATATATAAGAATCGTAATCGAAATATGTATTGCATGTCAAGATTTGTCATCAGATTCTTTGAGCAAATCAAATGTATTAGCCATAATAATCATCTCTACCAACCCATCTTCCTTGTTATTATGCCATGTATGATAAGGCAATTGATGATAGCATTTTTCCAAGCAACTAATGCAGCCTAATGCACCCTATATTATCGGCCCGCAGCCAGTATCAATGTTGTTACGATAAAAGGGGTATGAGGAGATTATTTTGGCCATAACATTCTATTTTGGCCCGCAGAAAAAGAATATTCTGTCCTACATAATTCAAAGCTATCCAGCTTTGTAAATCAACGCTATTCTGACCTAAGAATACTTCAGACTTTTCTCTTAGCAACACAGCATGCATTAAATTTTGTGTTATAGGCCTATCGATATTAAAATACACTGTTTATCATATATTTCATAAAGAATAAAACTCCTGAATTTACTATTTCTGTGACTTTCTACCAAAAAAGAATTCCATATATATCTTTAGGGCAACCCCGCAAGCACTCTAAAATAAATAAAAAAGATTTTAAAATGTTACTCTGGTTTTTAAGCATTTTTATAACACTGATGTTTTATAAACGTTAGGCAAGATGTATAAAGACTCTAGGATTAGAGTTAAGTAACGCTAAGGGTGCTATTACCGTAAACATTCATGCAATTTCTTTAATCTGTGAAATTTTGGGGGACCTGTCAAGGTCCTTGTCTTCAGGGGCATATTAATGGCTTTCAGACGCATGTCTTTCAAGTGAGATAAAAGCTCTGGACACAAAACACGTCCTTGTGTTAGCCCTTTGAACAACTGGTTTCTTTTAGAAAAGCATCCTCATAATTCAGAAAATGTAATAGGATGTTACTTTCAGGAGATTCAAGCTGATGGCTAACAGGCTTGTCAATTTTAAGGTCAAATCAAGATAGATTAGATTAGATTTTAATGAGTTAATGTGAACTGCATTAAAAATCAATGCAGCCAGTAAGCAAAACAAAACAAATTACAACACTATGAATGATGAAGTACTCAGCTTTGCAAAATCACACATTGTTATGTCACTGGGCCAAAGAAAGTATAAATAACTCATGTACTCATGTTAGTACTAAGATGTGCTTGTTTCGCCCTCGGTTAGAGTCAGCCATGCCCTCTACACAGCAGCTACATGGTAACATCCTTAATATCTCAAGGGACAATCTCAAGGCTACTGTTATCACCAGTTGTCGCTTTTCATTCACTATGCAATAATCTCCCATAATCGCAGACAATGATAATATGAAAAGAGTAATCTGGCAAATCACTTTTTCATTAATGCTTATCTAGCTAATCAGTTGTTTCTCTGTTAATGGCATATATTGCTGCAGCTCTCATGGTGTACATCAATTGATTTATGGGGTCTCTTATACTGCAGTGTCCACTGTCAATTTGTGATTTCTTATTACGATTTACGATGTTTTGTTGACAGAATTGGTTGCAGTACAAGGTAGAAAAAAAAGGTTAAACTCATCGTCAAATGGCTATATTTGAGTAGTTTTGGGTGCCAACTTTACGCAGATTAATATACAGCTAGACACTGTTAGCAGCACGCTTTGTTTCTGTTAAATCTAAATCAATATTCACAAATATTCTGAAAATGTCTATTGTAAATTTTCCAAACATTCGCCAAACGTCTATCGCAAACATTCTCAAACATTCTTCAAATGTCTATTGCATACTTTCTCAAATATTCTGCAAAGGTCTGTTCCAAGAATTCTGCAAAGGTCTTTCTTTCGCAGATATTCTCTAACATTCTGCAAAGTTCTGTTGTAAACATGCTGCAAAGGTCTGTCACAAAACATTATCTAACATACTGCAAAGGTCTGTTGCAGACATTCTTAACTATTCTACAAAGGTCTGTTGCCAAGATTCTCAAACGTTCTGCAAACATCTGTTGCAGACATTCTCAAATATTCTGCAAGCATCTGTTGCAAAAATCCTCAAACATTTTGCAAATGTCTGTTGCAAACATTTGTAAACATTCTGCAAAGGACTGTCTATGAAATCATTGTGTAAATCCGTTTTTCAAAGTTTTTGCACAATTAATGGCAGTGGCAATATTCCTCAACATTCTGCAAGTGTCAGTTTCAAACAATCCCGAATATTAGCAGTTTCAACTGAGAGTTTCAGTTTGTGTTTCATACATTTTCAGTACACACATTCTGCAAGTCCAATACTGCGCATTCAGACGATTGGGAACAGGTAATCCATGTTATGACTGTTTATAAAGAAAATAAACATGACATTGTATAATTGTGAATGTAACATTTTCTCAGAGGAGGGGCTCAGCTCAGGTGGCAGGACAATGGGCTCCCAATCGCGGGGTTCCTTATCTGATTCCCACTGTGATTTTCTTATGAATGTTGGCCACATCACTGTCCTGAGAGACCACTCAGAATTTATGATTCTGGGGGGCGGGGAGGGGGGGTTGGGAGTTTTGTTTGAACTTTCTGTCAAAAATGTATACCCCCCTTTGGCTTCATGTTTATTTGTACCTCTCATACATTCCATGCAAATTTTTAGTATGTCCGCTTTTCTTTTATAAAAATTCATACCCCCTTAAGCATGTTGTGAGTAATAAGTACCCCCTTGAAACATATGTGAAAATTAGTGCTGCGTCGCATCGGGCAAAACTCTGATGTCAGACCAGAAATTTTGCAAGATATTTTGTTATTTAAGTCTACAAATATGAAATCATCTCTAAGCAACATTCTGCAAAGGTCTGTCTGCATAATATTTTTTGTTCCAGTGCATGCTTGGCATATATACACGTATGACAAAATTCATTTAAATGAGAAACGAGCCTGCCCTACTTTGACTAAAGGCATCTTTTTAAAAAAAGCACCATCTTTTTTTATTTAATTTTATTTGAAATGCTTGATTTGACTTTTTTGTTTTGTAATTTCGAGTTGAAACCTCAATATACTTTACCTATGTTGTTGTCCAATTTCATCCTACTTCAGTCAAATAAACTGACAAAAGGCACCAACTAACCAAAAAAGGGCATTAACTTTCACAAAAGGCATTAACCAAGCACTTCCCGCTTGAATACTTTGACGAAAGGCATTTACTGACAGAGGGCATTAACTTCGATGTTTTATTTTGTGCTGTCAATCGAATTGGAAGTTCTGAATCAGTCAGCAACTTCAATCAAATATATGGTACTTACAAAAACTTCAGAATGAACATAATTCTGGTTTTATACATTTGTCATGCCTTGCTGTAATACAATACACTGTATAATGCCTTCTGTCAAATTAGCCTGAAACTCTAAAAATTCGACAAAAGGCCCATTGAAATTTAATGAAAATGACGCAAACAACTTTTTCAAAATATTTTCTCATCAGCCATATGACACGATGGCAGCGTAGAATACTCTCTTATGTGGCCATTGATAGAAAATATTGGAGTGTTTTAGCTTCCTCCTGAAAAGTAACCATTTTGAAAATAATGCCTTTTGTCAAGGTAGGTCTTTCCCTGTGTGAGGTGATGTTCATGAAATTCTGCCCTGAAGTAATGTCTACTATTGTCTAGGGACATAATTATCAGCCTGTTACAGAACACATCTCTCCATATATGTGACCTGCTCCAGCAAAATGGGTTCAAAGTCGGCCACTTATCATATTTAGTTGTGAAAATGACTTTATTCTACTGGAAATGGGCTTTAAAATGGTGGTTCATATGTTTTGATATCTCCATTCAATCCAAAGATATGGCACCTCAAACATTGATGATGCGAAACATCAAACTTTGAGAAAATGGCATTTGAATTTCCCGCCCTTGCAATGAAAGAACTAAGAAAATCAAGAAGGACGCCTAATTTAGATAATTTAAAATCAATTTAATGTAAAATGGTCTTAGTTATTCAAAGGAAATTAATTTTGCTAAAACGTGGTACCAACAGCTAAAAAACATTGAAATGTGACCTTTTGACACATTTTGCTAATTTCTGGGAAATATAAATTGCCTACTTAGAACTCATTTTGGTGGAGCAGGTCACATATATACATATATACAAACCATAGTTACAAATATGCATTGCATGTCAGTACATGTATTTGTCATCAG
The DNA here is from genome assembly GCA_026936325.1 of Platynereis dumerilii. Taxonomy (NCBI): domain Eukaryota; kingdom Metazoa; phylum Annelida; class Polychaeta; order Phyllodocida; family Nereididae; genus Platynereis; species Platynereis dumerilii. Next base: position 1,071,303 of record JAPTHN010000104.1, on the reverse strand, counting down.
ATTCTGCAAGCAAATCAAAGGTATTATCCATAATAACCATTTTTACCAACCCATCTTCCTTGTTATTATGCCATATATGATAAGGCATTTGATGATGTTTTTCTTGCAACTACCTCAGCTTAATGCACCCTTTATTATTGGCCTACAAACAGTATGAAGGTTGTTGCGATAAAAGGGATATGTAGAGATTATTTTGGCCGTAACATCCTATTTTGGCCCGCAGGAAAAGAACATTCTGTCCTATGTAATACAAAGCTATCCAGCTTTGTAAGTCAACACTGTTCCGACATTCGAATACTTCAGACTTTTCTCTTAGCCACACAGTATACATTTGAGCTACATCGATAATATAATATATCATATATTTTTTAAAGAATAAACTCCTGAATTTACTATTTTTGTGACCTTCTACTAAAAAAGTATTCCATATACATCTTTAGGGCAACCCGGCAAGCACAGTAAGATGAATAAAAAACATTTCAAAATGTTACTTTGGTTTTAAGACTTTTTTATTACACTAATTCAACATTTTGTTGGGGAGACTGTTTAAAGACCTTAGGATAAGACTAAAGTAACACTAAAGGTGCAATCATCGCAAATATTCAGATAATTTCTGGAATCTGTGAAATTTGTATAGATCTGTCAAATCCTTGTCTTCACAAGCATATCAATGGCTTTCAGACACAGGTCTTTCAAGTGAGATAAAAGCACTGGACACAAAACACGTCCTTGTGTTAGCCCTTTGAAAACCTGGTGGCTTTTAGAAAAGCATTGGCGTAATTTAGGAAATTTAATCTTTGATTAAAAGTAATTTTAAGCTGATGGCTAACAGGCTTGTCAGTATCAAGGTCAGATTAAGACAGAATGGATTACATTTTTAATGAGATGACATGAATTAAATTAAAAATTAATGCTGCCAGAGAGCAAAACAAAAGCACATTACAGAACTAGAAATATTGAGAAAAAAAGTATAAAATAACTCATGTTTGGACAACGATGTGCCTGTTTTGACCTCGGTTAGAGTCAGCCAGCCCTCTACACAGCAGCTACATGGTAACATCCGGAATATCCCAAGGGACAATCTCAAGGCTACTGTTATCACCAGTTGTGGCTTTTCATTCACAATGCAATAATCTCCCATTAACGCCGACAATGATAATATGAAAAGAGTAATCTGGCAAATCACTTTTTCATTAATGCTTATCTTGCTAATCAGTCGTTTCTCTGTTATTGGCATATATTTCTTCAGCTGTCATGGTGTACATCAAATGATTTATGGGTCTCTTATACTGCAGTGTCCACTGTCAATTTGTGATTTCTTATTATGATAGTGCCCACGTCAGATATTGACAGAAATCGGGAAAAACAGCACCAAAACATAGAAAATTTGATACACATGTTACCAAATGGTGATACAACGTAGTGGGTTTGTTTATGTCTACTATACAACCCTTGGGAGCTAGGCCATCATGCCAAATGTTAGTTTGCATGTGGGACGAGATTCACAGTAAGTACTTTGGGAGCCAATTTCATGCTGTTAAATATACAGCTAAACATTGTTAACAGCACTTTTCGTTTCTGTTAAATCTAAATCAACATTCCAAAATATTCTGAAAATTTCTGTTGTACATTTTGCAAATGTTCTGCAAAGGTCTATTGCAAACAAAGAAACTGCAAAGGTCTGTTTCAAACATTCTCAAATATTCTGCAAAGGTCCGTTCCAATTATTCTGCAAGGGTTCTTTGCAAACATTCTCAAACATTCAGTAAATGTATGTTGCAAATATTCTCTAACATTCTGCAAGGTTCTGTTACAAACATTCAGAAAGGTATGTTGAAAACATTCCCAAACACTCTGCAAAGGTCTGTTGCAAACATTCTCTAACATTCTGCAAGGTTCTGTTTCAAACATTCTACAAAGGTGTGTTTAAAACATTCCCTAACATTCTGTAAAATTCTGTTGCAAACATTCTGCAAAGGTCTGTTGAAAACATTATCTAACATTCTGCAAAGGTCTGTAGCAAATATTCTGCAATCTGTTGAATCTGTTGCAAAGATTCTAAAATATTCTGCAAACATCTGTTGCAAGGATTAGTATACATTCTGCAACGGACTGTTTTCAAAATCATTTTATAAATTTGTTTTTTTAATGTTTTTTGCAAAATTAATAGCAGTGGCAATATTCCTATGCTTTCCATTTCGAACAATCGAAAATATTAGCAAATGGCTTTAGGAACAGTCTGCAAAGATCTGTCTGTGTGGTATCATTCATTCAAGTGCATATTTGGCATATTTGACAGAATTCATTCAAATGGGAAAGAAGAGACACTATTGACATTTTCACACAGAAAAACACTATTGGTCTATCCCTGACTGTTATGTGATGTGATGTTCATGAAACGCAAATCAAAGGTATTAATCGGCCGCGGTCATAATAATTACTATACAAACCCATCTTCCTTGTTATTATGCCATGTACGATAAGGCAATTTATGATAGCGCTTTTCTTGCAACTAGCATAGCCTAATGCATCTATATTTGCCCACAACGATATCAATGCTGTTACCATAAGAGGGGTATGTAGAGGTTATATTGGCCATCAGAAACAAAGATTCTGTCCCATATATATATATATATATAAACCGATCAAGCTTGACAAGTTAAAGTTGACTAATGTCAACTGATTACAGAACTGGACTGAAATATTCCTTCTGAGGTCATATCTCTATCCTCCCATGCATGTTATTTTCTGTGACACACAAGCATTTTGTGAGGCCAAACCCTGTACTTTTATAATGCTCTCAATACAAGTCTCCAACTGAGGTCTTAAGTTATATGCTTGTGTGCCAATGATGGCACAAGTTACTTAATGAAAAATAATGTCAAGTACTCATCATTCACGATGGACTGTAACATTTTTCTGACCTTAAAATACCACTAAATTTTCTCATAGCATATACACATTCGTAAAATGTTAATTGATATATCATATCATATATTTAAAGTATTCCATATATCTATGAGCAAGAGTACATATAAAGATACAATTGCAAACATTCAGGTAATGTCTGAAATCTGTGAAATTTTGGATAGACCTGTCAAGGTCCTTGTCTTCGTTAGCATATTAATGGCTTGTAGACACCGGTCTTTCAAGTGAGATAAAAGCTCTGGACACAAAACACGTCCTTGTGTTAGCCCTTTGAACACCTCGTGTCTTTTGGAAAAGCATCTTCGTAATTCAGAAAATGTGATCTTTGATTTCCAGAAATTTTAAGCTAATGGCTAACAGGCTTGTCAATATCAAGGTCAGATTAAGACAGATTAGATTAGTTTTTTAATGAGATGATATAAATTGAATAAAAATTAATGCTGCCAGAGACCAAAGCAAGGAAAATTGGAATTGGAAAAATCGAAGGACACACATTGTTTTGGCACTTGGCCGGATTTATAAATAGGAAATGATGCACATGTATTGAAACAATTCCTGCTGGCCCAATAATTATAATATTTCCACCTAAAAAATAAAGACATTTCAATCTGTGGTGTGGTGTATTGAGAGACTGGCCATAGGCTTACCCACTCAGGCCCAAAAATAAAATGAAATGTAGGAAATGCTGCAGATCACATCATGTTACCTCCTCCCGTCAGGCAATTTCTAGATATTTCAGCTGAAGTTTGTATTTAATAGAAGGATTGAGTAATCTGCCATAAACCAGAGATTCAAAATAAAGTAATTCTTCATGATTGAAATATATAAAACATATTTTGAATAGAGTAATGTTACATATGAAATTATCATAATTGTTGACACTGAGACTGAATGAGAACTTTTTTCTGGGACATCTATTCTATGGGGAATAAGTGACAATCAAAAACTTAAGACATTATTTTTCCCTGTAGAATAACATGGCACAGAAAAAACTTTACATTTAGTCTCAGTGTCTACAATTATGGAATCATCTGTAACAACAAGACGGAAACAAAATGCTTTAATTCATCTTTTAACGGAATAAGGATACAACTGGGGAGATGATTTCTTTTCTGCATTGACATTTCTGAATGGCAATAGTGGACTTATTTGAATTTTGAGATCTTCATGAAAGTATAATCAGAAAATTAAGCTAGAAATCTAGTCCAATTAGCAACATTAGATGAAATCAAATCTAGATGCATTTAAATCCCACTCAAAATGCAAAATTGCAGAAATGAACATTATTAGATTAATTTAGCTAATGAAATCAATTTTCAAAGGTAAATTTATTTCCAGAAAGTTATATCCTATAATTTCATCATGCCAAGGACGTGAAAAGTATAGGTATACAACTCCAGACACACTTTAGAAGTGAGGTTGGATGATGGGACTTTAGATGGGACTTTATTTCACAACAGCAGTGCTTAGATGGGATTTTATTTCCCCAAAGCAGTGCCTAGGTAGGACTTTATTTCCTACAGCAGTGCCTAGATGGGACTTTATTTCCCAACAGCAGTGCCTTGATTGGACTTTATTTCCCCACAGCAGTGCCTGGATGGACTTTATTTCCCCACAGCAGTGCCTGGATGGACTTTATTTTCCCTACGCCAGTGTCTAGATTGGACTCTATATCCCCACATCAGTGCCGGGAGGAAACAAGGAAACATAGGCCGAGTCCCCCCCCCTCCCCAGATACAGTGTATATCCTAGATTGCTTGGAAATTTGCCTTAGCATGACAGTGGGTCTTTCAAACATTGCTTCCACGACCATGAATTTTACATATAAAGAATGGTTTCATCCTTTGCCTACAGTGCATATCACCTCATTACCCTCTTAACGAAAGGTTTTATATAGAACCTTTCAGGGTTCTATAAGTTGGAATAGATAAGGAACCCTCAAAGGTTCACTACTCAACTTTAAAAGGGTTCTAAAAGCTAGCAAAATCAACATCTGGATAATGCAGCTGCACTGAACTCCCACCATGGAACCCCTTTCTCTTGAGTTGGGAGCATGCACTCTAAAAAATTCCAGACAAAATTGGTTTTTTAGATTCAAAATGGTTTTTTGAAAAACCAAATTTCAATGCAAAAAACCAAAATGGATTTTTTTAAAAATCCATTTTGGTTTTGCATTGAAATTTGGTTTTTCAAAAAACCATTTTGAATCTAAAAAACCAATTTTGTCCCGACATTTTTTAGAGTGTAGGGTCCTATGATAAGACCTTCCCACCAGTATTGAACCTTTTCATTTCAATTGAACCCTAAAAAAATTTAGGACCTTTTTTCGGCTTTGAGTTCTCTATATATACCATCATGAATCTTTTGCGTTAAGAGTGTACTGAGGTCAATGCCCAATCACTCGTGTGTCGTTTCAATCCTAGTCAGCGCAACAATACAGGTGAGACTATAAATAGATGTCTCCCCAATATGAATTCCATGACTGTAATTAGATGTTTCCCAAAACACTTCCTGGCTCTGTTTCTGGGAAAAACCCAAGACAGCTGCATAGTTTTGTGTCATACCATCACTTATAGGGTGTCATGAATGTTAGAATGGAGTCAACAAGATTTAATGTTTAATTTGGCGGGAGCAGATATTTTCTTTCGTTGGAAATATATATATATATATATATAATTCTATTCATTTTAAAAAGCTAACTACTGTTCCTTTCTTAAAGAATTTCTTGTCTACCATATTCTACACAAAATCCTGAAAATTTAAAACAAATTGCAGAAAACTAGAGGAAACCAGTAAATTGGACGAAAAAAAAATTAAAATCAAATATAAATTACTGAACATGAAGGGAACAAGTTTGTATTGGCTCTTATATAGCATATTAAGGCACCCCAATTTATAATCACAAACCATGAGTAACATTGAAATAATTGACAATATAATTGGAAAAAGTCCATGATTATTTCAAAATATGTACAATTATCTCCAAAATACATGCATTGATCAAATAAATTTCTATAATAGTTGCAGAAATTACTGTAATAATCATGTAAATAAGAAATTTCCGTAATCTCTAGAACATACAATTATTGTAAAAATGTCCATGATTAATGCAGAGATTTGTGTTATTATATGATTGGATAAAAATGTGATATGTTCGTCAAAGAATTGTGCCATTTCCGATTTTGCACATTTCTGTTATAAATGTGCATTTTTCCGGATGCTTTTGCGTGTTGTACACAAAAGTTTATTTTTACAATTGTGAAAGTAAGGCCCTGAGGTGTTAAGATATACTTATAAATTTTATGTTATTGACATAATAGCATTGCAAGTATGCTAATATTTGTGGAAAAACAAGCAATTTGAAAGAAGTCATCTTTGTTATAGGATATGAATGGACAAACATTTTGCCTCGAATGTCTGTTTTTTTATTACAAATTTGGTAAGGTGACATAAGAAAGTCCACAAATTGAAAGTTGCAATATCCAGGAAATCTCTGTGGGGACTAGACAGCACACATTGCGGTTTAGCCGAGGGCCTCATGCTACCTTAATCCGGCCCCATTTAAGCATGTAACTCCCGGAACTCCGTGACGTCCTGCGACTCCCTCTATGTCCCACTAACCCACGCTAACTCCAGCTAACTCCTGCTAACTCCCGTAACTCTCGCTAACTCCCACTAACTCCTGCTAACTCCCACAAAATCCTGGTAACTGCTGGTAACTCCGAGTAAATCCCATAACTCCTGGCAAGTCCTGCCAAGTCGTATAACTCCCAGTATCTCCTGATAACTCCTGGTAAGTGCCTCTAACTCCCGTAATTCCCATAAGTTCCTGTCCCAAATGGAGGCTCCATTTGGGAGTTACATGCTTAAATGGGGCCTCTTAATCCGACCAGGGCTGCTAATTACATTAGTCATGAATTGGTCAATATAATAATTAGTTAGAATCTGAGACATTGCATAAAGTTGGGAGTTACATCTTTTTAACCCCAGGCGACAACGGACAACACAAGACACTGATCCATTTTCAATGACAATGGCCTCATAAATCTTGGTCAGTATATCAATTACTTCTAATTTTTGCACAACCAGGCAGATAACCATGTTCATGATATCTGCTAAAAGAACTTAGATTTCATTTGATTTCTAATTCCCAAGGATTTAGTAAAGGCAAAATATCTCTAGTTGTCACTCTTTGGTCCCTGACTCTTAAGAAAAAAGGTTCTTTATGGTATATATAAAGAACCCAACTCCGAAAAAAGGTTCTACATTTTTTTAGGGTTCAACTGAATTGAATACTTGGTGGGAAGGCCTTATGATAGGACGCTATGCTCCCAACTTCACTGAAAGCGGTTCCATTGCCGTAGTTCAATGCAGCTGGATTATCTAGAGTTGTTTTCATTTGCTGTTGGAACCTTTTAGAGTTGAGTAGTGAACCTCTTAGGGTTCCTTATCTATACCAGCTTATGGGGCCCTTTAAGGTTCCATATAGAACCTTTTTGCTAAGAGTGTACAGGTTTTTGAAGTGACATGAGATACAATCCTTTTACAAAGGCAAATGCCAAACATACTGCTTCTCGTTTAATCGACAAACTTCAAGAAAATTGAGTAATTAATTTAGTAAATTGATTAACTATCAAAAATTCGACTGATGATGACCAATAACTAAGCCATGTAATCAAAAAGTTTCATCTTCTTACCAATTTTCTAATCAGTTGTTTTCCACAATATAATGACCCTTACTAAGTTCAATATACTGAGTATATTCAGGTGTGTCTGTCCTAATTGGATATTTGATATAAGAAGAAACTAATTATGAGATAATTAAAATGTAGCCCCTTGTTTTTCCCTGCTTGCACCAAAACATCTCACCAAAATAATCCTTCTTTGTTTACAATCTATCAATTTATTACAGCCTCAGGATTATGCTGCCTATGTTCAGTTGCTTGTGGATATCACAGTGAAAAAAAGTTTTTTATTTGAGACAGCCAAGAAGTTGTTCACACTCTTAACAAAAAGGTTTTATATGGAACCTTTGAGGGTTCTTTATACAATTACTTGTTATTCCTGGTGTAGATAAGGAACTCAAAAAGGTTCATTATTCCACTCCCAAAAAGGTTCCAACAGCAAACAAAAAATAACATTTAGATAATCCAGCTGCTCTGAACTCGCACAACGGAACCCCTTTCTCTCTTTTTTTCTGACGGCATTGCGTGTATTAGCAGCCCGGGGGGGTACTTCGCGGACTTTTGCATACGGATGCGTCACGGCAATTTTGAAAACCAGAACCATTTTAATCCAGAGGCTGCGCCAAAACCACAAACCATTTTAATCCTTCACTAAAATTTTTTGGCAACCAATTTAATCTCTATGGTTTTTAAACCATTTTAATCCTCTTTTGAAGCCGATTCTAACGGTACCAAACATGTTGGGGTTGCGAAAACCAGAACCAAATTAATCAGAATTGTCAAAAAACCAAAACCATTTTAATCCAAGAAGGCCAAAAAACCTAAACCATCCAGCGGCGCCTCTATATACACCCTTATAGAGTGAGTACCCCCCCCGGGATTAGCAGAGAGATTTTGCGCAAAAAAAATGACCAAAATGGCGATGTGGACAAAAGGCTGAAATTTCCACATGCATACTTTAAGACTTGTCGAACAAGAATTGCCTGAGCCATTTTTTGCACGAAGCCATTGAACTATATGATTTGACGTCACTAACGATACATGAGTCATAAAAAATATCTTCTTAATGAAAGGAGTGACATCAAAAGGAACAGCATTTAGTGGATTTCTGTGAACACTTGTATCAGGACCCTATGCAACTTGAGAGAAAGCAGTTCAATTGTGGAAATTCAGGGCAGCTAACTATCTAAATGTTGTTTCATTTGCTGTTTGAACCTTTTTAAAAGTTGGGTAATGAACCTGTTAGGGCTCCTTATCTATACCAGCTTATATAACCCTTAAAGGTTCCATGTAACACCTTTTTCTTTAGAGTTTATGTGATGTATTAATCGATCTACTACCATTTCAATGTATTCACCTATCCATCTTTACATCTATCTATCTGTATCCATATATTCATCTGTCTATCATATATATATATATATATTATTTTATTTCACATCGCAATATCAACAAGATACATGTGTGATGATGGTAAAAAATAATTATAAAGAAACAAAGAAGATATATATACAAAAGAGAGGGATAGTGACTATAAACACATCAAAGAGAATGAAAAAATATTATTTTCATAAAATAATGGTAATACTGCAGTTAAAAAGCACTATAATGATATGACCATGAACTAAAATGAAACATTTGATTTGAAATATATATATACTGACATGTGTAATAAATATAAAATTGAAACATAACCATTTACATACATCCAAGATTAATAGAAAATCTGAAAATTTGGTGCGAATAGACACTCGGCCCTAACCTAGTCTGGTTCAAAGTTGAATGACAGATTTTGGTTAGGCCAGGACTAAGCATAAGGGAACACAAGACATATATATATATATATACTCACATAACATAAATATCATAAACATTAACATCTTAAACATAAACATCATAAACAGCTATGTACAAGTATACTCAAAAGGAACAAATTGCCAACTCATGCGAGTACCAAATGTTCAGTGCCTGTGACCACCCGTGATTTGTGCAATGGTGAATTGTGATATGAATACCTTGAAGCAAGAATCTCTTTCAGACAATGTTATCAGTTTTTAGAATTATAGCCAAAAATTTGGATAATCCAAAATTTACTTCATAGCTTTTACAAGTAAGTATACGTAGGAACTGTTCATTCGGATTTAATACGAGGAAATTATCAATCTGCCGAGACACAATTACAAGAAAGTCACATCTAAGTGAGTTCCATTTTTTGCAAATCATGAGGCAATGAAATTCATCTTCAACCATATTCATGTCACATCTTTTACATAAACGTTCATCTGCCACAATATACGGTCGTTTGTGTCTACCTAGTTCTATGTGAAGGTTATGAGAACTTAATCGGAATCTAGCAATGCTCTGATAGAGACATTTTGGGAGGTTTATATTAAGGTATGGCTCGAGACGAAAGTCTTTCTTGAATAATTTGTATGTTCGAAGCTTTGGGTTTTTACAACTGTCATATATTTCAGCTAGCATTTTATTTTGTGCTTGATCATATAATTTTGATACTTTTCTATTCACATTGGAATCTACATTCATATTATATCCTGAGATCTTATGGACTCTTGCCAGCCAACAAGGCTGTTTCTTTATCAGTAATGATTTCTGTATTTCATAGCATTCATTAAGCAAAATAGGACAGTTGCCTGATTTTAATCTTTCCAAGTATTTTATGACAGATACCTGTTGTCTACAGAGTAGGGGAAATCGTCCAGTGTCAGCTAGCACTGCGACAGTGGAAGTTTGAAGCCTGACACCAAGAAGATTTTTAAGAAACTGCAGTTGGATTTTCTCCAGCAGACCAATTTCTTTAATTGAAAACCATATTTCACTGTGATAATCAAGTATTGGCATGACATGAGAATCAAACATTTTCATATACACTTTTGCTGGTAGATATCCAACAGTTGATTTCACACGCTCTTTGAGAGCATGCATTGCCTTTCGTGCCTGAGTTGCGAGATGTTCATGCATTTTTTCATAAATTTTACCTGTGCTACTGATAATATGTCCAAGATATTTATAAGACTCGACAACTTCTACAGTATCACCATCTATTGAGAAGTTATAAGAAGCATCATTTGTTGGTTTACGTCTACTTGGCTGAACTACCATTACCTTACTTTTTTCTGAGTTGATCAACAAGTGCCATTTCCTGCAGTAAGATGCAAGGTTGTCTAACAATTTTTGCATTCCAGACACACTGCCAGAGACTAGTACAAGGTCGTCTGCATATAGAAGATGAGTGAAAGTGACATCATTGATTTTAATACCACTGCTTTGATCTAAGTACTCATTCATATCAGACAGAAATAAGTTAAACAGTTTAGGACTGACAATACCACCCTGGAGAACACAATATATATGTGCTTCAAAAAGTACAATAACAGCCAGATTTTCTAACTTCAAATCTCTTTCGTTTTGGAGAAAGTTCTTTCTTCTGGGCTGGAACGCATAGCAGGGGAGCACTTTTCAGAGACTTAGAAGGATTTGGCTTTTTGTCATCTACACAAGTTTCTTTCAGTTTCTAGACAGATATAACTTATTTTGCAGTCAGACATAAAGACGTCTTGCCATCTTTGAGTGGTAGATTACATAGGAATAAGTGTAAAATATCCTCAGATATTCCTGAAAGAAAATGTGGAGTAAAACAACTTCAAACAAGCTAAATAATGTCATATGCAACAAAGTATAAGAGTGAAATGATAGTTTTTTTACAAGTGGTAACATATTTTAAAAATTTATAAGGTCATGTCACATTTTTGAGATTGATTTTTTTGACTCCATGTAAAAGAACAATCCCTTTGATAAATTATATAGACAGACAGACAGACAGACAAATTCTTTATTGACCTGTGTAAAAAATATACACCCAGCCCTATATGGGCTTACAAGTCATCAAAATAATTCAAAAGTAACTTTAACAACAAATTTTCTGGAAACTACAATATTAAAACATTTACAATCACATATTTACAATATTAAAACATTTACAATCACATATTTACATTATTTAAACAACAAACTTCTTCTTCTATGGAAAGCTTTAAACAAATATTCTGCAGTAAATTTAACTAAATCCTTGGACATCAACAACTTAAATTTTTCTTGCAATGATAAAAAGTAAAAATCTACACAATAATCTAAAACACGAGTTAAAAGTAAATTACGTAAATCGTTATAAGTATTACAATGGAACAAAAAATGATTTTCATCTTCTAGAACATGATGGGAACAAAATTCACAAACTCTATATTCTAATGGTATATCATTGTAACGTCCTGTCTCTATTGCTAATGGTAAAACACCGAACCTAAATTGTGAAAGAACAGACAAATGACCTCTATCATAAATTTTATATACATAATCCTCAGTACCAAATGTAGTTTTAAATTCTCTGTAAGTTCTTAATTTTGGCATGTTAGTTACTTGATTTTTCCAGTTGGTTTTATAAATTTCCATCAGTTGACGTTGTGCATTTTCTAGGTTAATAGGTAAATTTTCTACAAAATTTTGAGTAAGATTCAATTTAGTGAATATTTGTAAAACCTCATTACTCCAATTTCTCTTGTTAATTTGTTTATCAACTTCAAACACTTGCTTTGTACCATATCATGCATGTTTATGTCGATTGTTGGCACATCAAAAATTTAGAAACTAAGAAGAGGCATTCCTCAAAGAAATAGTTTGTACAACTTTTATTCTGCTTGGTTTGTAAAGATGTTTGCTGAATGTGCCATCATTCAGGATTGGGTTGAGAAGGCTATCTATCTATCTATCTATCTATCTATCTATCTATCTATCTATCTATCTATCTATCTATCTATCTATCTACAACAAGATCCAGATCTTTCATTTGTATATCATATTTTCAAATCATAGTAAAATCAGTATTTATAAAACAAACTACATGACCTCCTCAAATAGCATGTTGTTGACTTCACATGCAATACATTGGTACAGAGGCTGGTAACTCAGATCATTTCAGAAGAAAGATAAAATAAAACCCTTCAAAACAATGTAAATACTCACGGTTGACCATCAAAAAAGGAGACCATCCCAATTTAGAGATCTGTGAACAGTTAACCACAGACATAAACCATAATGATTCATACATTAATTGTACTAGCATTACTTTCCAAAATTGTTTTTATGTAAATATTTTTGTGTTTGAAGAGATTAGACATATTATTATAAAATTTCGCAACATAATTACAAAACAAAATGCAGGAGTTAAGCATTTATTAATTTGTAGCAAAATTTGCAGTTGTGCAGCGCACATATCTCTTGGATTTAGTCTTTAACTGTTCAATGACAGACTTATACGGGCGATCTATTTGGAGTTATTTATGACATGCATTGCTTTCTTTTGCAGTTTAACTAGATTATGTGATTGCCAACCCCAACTTCAGGAACAGTAATGTATGTTGGACAAAATCAGCGCATTATAAATATTTAACAATGAATCGAGTGGCAGAAATTTCTTTAATTTTGTCATAACACCTGTGGTTTTACTAATCTCTTTTGATTTGACATTTACATGAGATTCCCATTTTAGGATTTTATCTAGAACAAGACCCAAGAAATTAAATGCATCAGCAAAGTCGATTTTGATCATCAATATAGATTTCAGGTTTTTCAAATTGTTTGTTTATTGTAAGGAACAACGTGAACTTTGACTTCTTAATATTCAATGACAGGTTGCTTAACTTTAACCAGGTGGTAAATAACTTTAATTCTTGATTAATTCCACTCTCAATGGGCAGGCATTGAAGTTGTTATAGTTCAAAGTTGCAAATTAAGTGATAGCATGTCCATAAATAACTGCCTTTAAATGTGTTGTAATGGATGGTAGGTTATATACTATAAATAGTAAGGGGCCTAGCATAGGCCCCTAGCTACATCTTTTCCTGTGCAGAGAAGCTCATGTCTAAATGGTAGGACTTTATATTGAACAAGGTGGCTCAGTCCTCACTTCACGTGAGTTTTACAGGTAGATATATGAGCTACAAATAAATAATCTGAAATCTGATCTGAAAAGCCAGCATAACTTCAGACTGACCTGACCCAATTCGCTGAGCTTCTCTGATTCACTGAATAGGCTGAGATAATGGCCTCAAAGGGTTGAACCTAACACAAATTCTCGATTCATGCATAATGACAAAGTTTTCGTAATAAGGGCTGTTTTGTTGTTCATATTTGCAGTTAAGAGGATTAGTTGCCTTCATCTGCAAAATGAACTCCAGAAAATCTTGGATATTAAGGTTGCCAAAAACTCTGTTCACTCACACAACCGTGGTAATAAACGAATTCGGGGTTAAAAATTGCTCTTTCACACAAAAAGATCAAGAAACAAATTAGAGCTAATAAAAAACTTCAAACAGAAAACAATGCTGTTAAATTTAAATTCACGAAAATCCATTCAGGCCTTCAGGGTCAAAAGTGACCTTGGGATTCTGTTAAGATCAGAAAGAACAATGACTTTCTGTTAAGTGCAGCAACTTTATGATAAATATGTCTAATCCTAGATTGTTTTACCTTAATCTATTGTTGTGAACACAAATAATAACTGTGGAAACTTGGCACCTTTGGGCCAAGTCAAGGATAGATCCCTGGGGGACACCACAAGTAATATTCATTAGGTCTGATTGCACTTTGTCAATTTCTATGAATTGCCTCCTGTCACGTAAATAACACCCTGATATAATTATAAGGACCTATCCCTTAAACAATAATATTCCGATTTGTGAACCTAAAATCATATCTATGATGTCATATATCTATCTGTCTATCTGTCTGTCTGACTCTAACAAACATAATAAAGTTTCATACACGACACTGAAAACTTCACAAGATCCAATTGAAGAAAATTTGAAAACCTTCTGATCTTTACAGTCTGTCACTTTGATATAGAAAAAGAAGGGATTGTTGCACTATGAAAATAACACTTCCTGTGTCATCAAGCTGATGAAATTATCATGATCATACCAAATACTTGCAATGTTAATTTGATTTGAGGTGACAAATCCCGCTTGTTGGTGACAGCCGAACGAATGGATCATGCATCTTATTTTCACTCTAAGATCAGGTATGACAAATGTAATGGTCTTCTCTTTATCATGACTAATCAAACAGCCTTAGAGCTATGTTTCCCATGTTGAAAGTAGAGAAGATGACGCGTCATCGGCTATCATGAGTCAGGAAGTGCATTTTTCACAGTGAACTGGTCCGCATTTTTTCTGTATCAAAGTTATAGACTGCAAACCTCCTTTACATTTAGTTAAATTCAACTTAGATGTGCTCCACTCAATCTCTGCAGCCAATGGCCACTCCCTATTACAGAACCTATTTATCTATCTGTCTCTATCTATCTTTCTGTTCAGCTGCAGGTCTTCCTATCTGTCTTGATAATGATAATGGCATCCTGAGCCATTAGCCTAGGGGGTAGTCCATAGAACTAGCTGCATGTATTGACTACTTCTTGGTAAATTATTGTCCTGCTATTAGGGATACTGTTTACCATTTATGTGTGGTTAAGTCAATGCATTTTTCTGCAATTCTTGCTCTTCAGGGTTTTAGGGCATGTTATACTGATTTCTACAATAACATGGCATATATTTTGCACTTCTGTTTCTTATTTATATGTTTATCTAACAAAAATTTCAGTAAACTGTTTTTTGATTTGAATAACTAACTTCCCAGATTCAAATGACACAGATCAGGAAATCAACAGTCTTAAAGAAGTAGTATCATAGTAATATATGCAGTTAAAATTTAAAGATACAGTATATAACCATTTTTTGCACACCTCCAAATTGTCTGATACGAAAAATATCATTGTGTTACCATTCACAGCAAATAACATATTCTTTCTTGCAAATTTTAAAACCAGCTTGAGATTTCGAAAGATTGCAAGAATTGTTTATAGCCATTTTGAAATTCATATTGTGAAAGTAGTGTCACTTCTCGGCTGTCAGGCATGCAATTTGTGTCTCATTCTAATCTGTCGATTTGATAAGATAACATAAAATATTACTCTGAATCATCAATAAACATATGAACATGATACGATGAAACTCAGTTTGGCATAAATAGTCAAGATTACCCTTAGTAGTGAAAATAATTAACTAAAATGGAAGCACCTACATGTAACATATGTAACAGCACTAAATGTAACTTACCTTCCAATGTAATAACTACCATTTTGACAATTAGGCTGCCTATATATCTCTACTGCTGAAAATTTATGAAAGGAAAACTTAGATGAAAGAAGATCTTTATACTTGCTTTGGTGATTAGCCTGACCTGCAAGTAGCTGGAAATCTCAAATAACAAGTTCTTACTGAATAAGAAGTTAAGCATTTCCAGGCACCTTTTAAATGTGTTAAAAGGCTTCAGAGAGTTACATTGTGAACTATACATAGGCATCATAATCAATCAAATATCATATTAATTACCTCAACATTTTAGAATCTTCTTTATGTCACTATGCAAAAAAAAAAATTTTTAATCATTTAAAAACTACCGTACCAAGCTTTGCATTGCAAAATTAATAAAAACACTTCTTGGTTTTAGAAAACAACATAAACTCTATCAGAGACTTAGGTTTGGTAAAAATATATAAATATATATAGCTACCCTGGTTAAAAAAACACACAACATAAAATTGTCATAAAGCAAAATAAACCAAACAAGTAAATTATGAAGAATAAGAATTAAACCATTTCTCTCTTTCACTCTCTCTTTTTTGGACAATCGAGTGCAATTAATTATAGTCTTCGTTCGGTCTTGCGAAATAGCATGTTAGAATAAATTGAAATCTTCTTTGGTTTTGGAAAACGACATTTATAACATCAAAATACCATACTGCCGTAGTAATATAGGGCCTATATTATGATTTCTTTTTAATCCTGACCTTTTTACAATATATATATATATTAAAATAAGGTAGCTTGGTTTGGTGTAGAATAGGAGCCCTACTTTAGTATCGAAAAACAAGAGAGTATCAAAGTATCACAAAGCCATAATGAATTATATTATAATTTCTATTTAATTTTCACTTTTATTTACAATATATTAAAATGAATATAAGAGACTTTGGGTTGGTGTAGAAGCATGTATGAATGGGACCCCTTCTTTGGTTTCGAAAGACAAGAGAGCATCAAAGTATCACAAAGGCAACATAAATATATATAGACAACTAAAATAAAATCCTTGATATATGCATAATTATTATCTTACCTTTCAAAGTGATATCCTAATTGCACTTTTGGACATCCACAACTCCTGTGTATAACCTATGAGTTACATGAAGAACCAACTGCCTTGCACTGGAGCCAGGCATTGAATGGCAGCAAGCAGTACAGGGGGCTCTGCAAGCTCAACACAAGCAGAGATGTTGATGTTGGCCGTAAGGAACCAATTGGCATGGGGGAAATTAATTTCCTCTTCAATGGAGCACTCTTCAGACTGTCCAGATGTTATTGTAATTGTTCAAAATGGTTGTAGTTTAATTTGTGATCATTGACAAGAACCAAAACAAATCATTGTATGATTACGATTGGAGAAAATAATAAGGATGTAATGAATGATTGGGGCTCTTTGTCCAATATTTATGCACTTGAAAGACAAAATACAGAGCAGAGATGTTGATGTTGGCCATAAGGAACCAATTGGCATGAGGGAAATTAATTTCCTCTTCAATGGAGCACTCTTCGGGTTGTCCAGATGTCATTGTAATTGTTCAAAATGGTTACAGTTTGATTTGTGATGAATTGACAAGAACAAAAACAAATCATTGAATGATTACTATTGGAGAAAATAATAAGGACGTATGATTGGGGCTCTGTGTCCCATATTTGTGCACTTGAAAGAAGCAATACAGAGCAGAGATGTTGATGTTGGCCATAAGGAACCAATTGGCATGGGGGAAATTAATTTCCTCTTCAATGGAGCACTCTTCAGGCTGTCCAGAAGTTATTGTAATTGTTCGAAAAGGTTGTGGTTTAATTTGTGATCATTGACAACAAGCAAAATAAATCATTGAATTATTACGATTGGGGAAAATAATAAGGTTTTAATGAATAATTGTGGCTCTTTGTCCAATATTTATACACTTGAAAGACATAAGGAAGAACATTGCTTGTCATGTTAAACTCAGGAAACTTATTGGTAGCAAGGAAATTAATTTTCCTTTCAGGTAGGGGAGACCGGGGCTGGTTGTCACAGGGGCAGGTTGTCACACTTTCGGGGCAGGTTGTCACACTTTTGGGGCAGGTTGTCACACTTTCGGGGCAGGTTGTCACGCTTTCGGGGGCAGGTTGTCACACTTTCGGGGCAGGTTGTCACGCTTTCGGGGCAGGTTGTCACGCTTTCGGGGCAGGTTGTCACACTTTCGGGGCAGGCTGTCACACTTTCGGGGCAGGTTGTCACGCTCTCATGGATATTAAATTGTCATATCCTTAGTTCATTCTACTGATGATTGATGATGTAAGCAGAAAAGGCATAGCGTCTAAATAGATCTATTTCAAATTTTCAAAAGGAATTTGCAGAAAAATTCTACGGTCTGCACTCACCCTCTTCCTTATCAAAATGCATTTCTGTTGCCTTGATAAGTCAAAATTTGTAGCACCCTTGTACAAAGTCACATGATTATTAAGGTCTGCACTGGGCTCATTCAGAATTTGACTTACAGAGTCTCACTTCCTGCATTCAAACTCTTAACCAAAAGTGTGACATCCTGCCCCGAAAGTGTGACAACCTGCCCCGAGTGCTGAATTTTAGAAAATGTCCAATGTGACATCAAGATTTCGAATGTCATAGGTATATATTCACCAGATAGATTTAAGTTACTCCTGTACTGACTTTCATATACAATGGCTGTGCCCCTACTTGCTTTAAATAGAAATAGAGCATGTTTAAATTCTACACAGTGTGACAACCTGCCCCTGTGACAACCAGCCCTAGAGCCTCCCCCTAGAGCAGTCTTAAGATTCTTCAAGTCTCATTGCGTTTGTTATAAAAGGTTGTAGTTCAATTTGTTGCAACAACAAAAACAAATCTTTGAATGGTTATGATAGAAGAAAATAGTAAGGATGAATGATTGGGTCTTCACCTCTAAGCGGCCTATCTAAGCACTTGAAAGACACAATACAGAGTAGACATGGTGCAGCTGACCACAAGGAACTAACTGATAACAGGGAAATTACTTTCCATTTCATTGGTGGAGTACTATTCAGGATGTCTGTAAGTCACTTCAATATAATTGTTAAAAAGAGTAGCATTTTAATAATTTGGTGATGATTGACAACTACCAAAACAAATTGTTGAATGATAACGACTGAAGAGAACTATAAGGATGATTGATTGAGGCTTGTTGTCCCATTATTACGCACTTACAAGACACAACATAGACAACAAAGAGCAGTCACAGTAATGTTGGTCATAAGGAACTAACTAACTTAGAGAAACTTTTTATTTTATCCAGAAGTCACTTTACACAAGAATACTATAATACAAGAATTTATTTACTCACAGTGTTGAAACAAATCAACATAAAAACAAAAGTAGCTAGATACACTGAGCTTAACACAAGTGGTAAAGAAGGCTCCTGTTTCAGTCTATAGAAAAAAAAATGAAATAAAAAAAGAATTTGCAGGTAGGGGAGACCGGGGCTGGTTGTCACAGGGGCAGGTTGACACACTTTTTATTGCACTGCTGGAGATTAACGCAGCTCAGTCAATCATTGTTTACTGCTTTTATAACTAACTGGAGTCTTTTTGAGATATCTTGACCCCTGGAAGGGATCGAGTCTGGTAGGTACATGGTCTATTAAAAATTTCCGGTCACAAAAAGTACATTTTTACTTGCAACTTGCATGTTATCCTACTCTTTATCAAATAGTTGTTGAAAGGGTACAGTTAATACACTTACCATGTAAACATTTCTTTAAATCATCATAAGAACAAATTGTGAAATTTTTGATAACAACGGCCTTGGTCACCCGTTTTTTAAATTTTCATCAATCGGGACAGGTTGTCACAAAAGGACGGGGCAGGTTGTCACACTTTTTGGAGCTAGTTGTTATCTATTAGAACCAGGCTTTTAAACCAAAAAAACTAGCACATATATAAATTTGTGCTTTATACATGCTATTGATGACTGAACATGTAGGCAGATATTGCATTGCGTTTAAATAAACTGATTTCAAATTCATTTTAAAAATTTGCAAAAAAAAATCATAAAAATCCTCCTCCAGATCAGAATGCTTTTCTGCTGCTTGGTAGGCCTTCATTTGTAGCACCCTTGTTCAAAATAGCATGTCTGATAAGGTCTTCACTGGTGTAAGTAAAGGATTCCTCATATGTCCAAAATAACTTGACTTAGGGCTTGTAGCACACTATTATGTACACAATTTGGCCACCGATGATGAAAAATGAAAGTTATAGCACAATTAACTACTTCTTATATTTTGCTAGCTAATATATTAGGGAAACTAAATCCAAAAGGATTGAGCTTAACGAGCTTTCGTTGTTCCGTAATACGGGTTGAATCAGTACACTGGGATGAATCGTGACGGACCCGGAATACGGTTTATTTCATAAAAAAATAAGTACTTAAACTTAATCCAGAAAGTTAATTTTTGGAACACTTATAATACACATACTGGAGTATATTTTAATGGGGTTTTATATTTCTAACTGCAGGCAGTGAGGAGCTGCATCTTAAGCTTCACCCTGCAAAAATTGAATTCACCACACCTGGTCAAAACACTTTTTCCACAAAAAAGTATAATTATTAAAGCCACCAAACAAGCAGGAAACATTCATGATATAGTGTTGACTAACTTTGGAAAAAATGGTAACCATAGTCATAATAGCATTAGCTATACTCAACAAAAACAAAGCCAAAGTCAATTTCAGTGTCATTTTCGGATGAAAATAAATGATTACTAACAGCACAAAAAACCAAATTGGGGGTCTAGTAATATGAAATGAATAATGAACATGGTTAAAACATAGTGGAAAATCAATTTAACCGTTTCAAATTGGTAAATAATGATTAAACACTTCGATATTGAGATAAGATAAATTCCCTGAAATTAACAAGAAATCATGTGACATAATATAGAGATAAAGGCATCAAAATAGGGAAATTCTATTCTAAATCAGTTAGTTATAGTTCTAGCGAACCTAATTATTAGACATAGTATTTGATTTAGGATGTTGGGTCTTGGGTTTTGTTCCAAGTTAATACTAGATTTTTGACTCTCCCCAAAATAGCCCTACTAATTTTCATTTGAAAGTATATGCATGGTCCATTGAAGAAAATAATTCAAATTGGCATTATTGATATTGGATTTAATCCAGAATTACCTGTCTATAGCATAATTAAGAGAAAAAATATGGTTTTTGATAGTTTTCTCTCATTTTTCATATTTTTAAAAATATGCTAATTTTGCGCATAATTGAGTTCAGATTTTTCTCAAAAATTTTTATTTTTGCTTCTTAAATGTGTTTTCTAATGATTATGCACAAGTATCCATGCAATTGACACGACCGTGGTGACGTAGCAGCAGGAAGTGTTGGTTTCTTAAAACGCGACGTACTTGTGAACGCACTAAGATCAGCTCTCACAAGTTCAATATAATTGTTAGAGACTTAATATTTTGTCCTATATTGCAGTTTGATACATAAATATCTGTAAAAAAATGTCAACTTTACCTCTAAAACTTTGACACCTAGACCTACGAATTTGTAAAACGCGACGTACTTGTGAACATTTGCATAAGCAATGCAAAAGTATCCTAAATGTGCTCTTATAATGGTCTCAGGAACTGAAGAAGTGTTGTTCTGAAAGAGGGATACTATTGGGCTTCCACACAGCCATTAGCAATATTCCAGATATATAGGATATATATTCCAGGAGAGATCAAAAGTGCATGTAAGAAAATTAATGGCTTCAAACTAAGTGACATCTCCATGTAAAAAATTCCCCTGGTGAGCCCTAACACTGTAAAACCATAATTTTTTTAGCTAAATATGTTCTTTGTGTTTCAGTCTGTGATACTGAACCAATTATTTCATTTTGAAAATTGTCTAAATATCAAAATCATCACCATTTATAAGCAATACTATTTGTGAATGAGCTATAAACAAGGCAAAAAATGTGTTTTTTGAGCAGAATTTTGATTTATGGTGATAGGCAAATCAACCAACACATATCAAACCATATATTTCTGAAAACTACACATTCTCCTCTAGTCAATCAGATACATGCCATGTCCAAATAACATATCATGTTTGAATAATAAGCTTTCCAGTCTGAAAAAAAGCCACTGTACACAATACCATGCTACAAGCCTTAGTCAAGATCTGCCTTACAGAGTCCCACTTAAGTCACTCTCCTTTTGCCATTAATATAGAATGGCAGTGCTCCTGCATGCTTTAGATAGAAATATAGCATGTTTAAGTTTTACTCACTGTGACAACCTGCCCCTGTGAGAACCAGCCCCTGTCTCCCCTACAACCAAAACCAATCGTTGAATGATCAAGGCCGAGGAAAATAATAAGGATGAATGATTGTTGCTTTAGGGTAAGGTGGGGGAAATCCGCCCCCGGGGCAAATCCGCCCCCTTGAGGAGAAAAAGTTCTCTCATGACCCAAAATATAAATGACAATAAATATTTCTCGTGCAGATTAGTGCTTATGTGTCTAGAGACCACTGAAACACAGAGATTAGGCTGTTGCATAGTTTTGTTTGAACTACAACTGAGAAAGAAGACATACATCTCATCACTAAGCAATTTCAATGTGCAATTGAAACTTTCAAAACTGAGGTGTTTTACAGGTACATGTTGTATAAACACATTACTTATTGTCATTAATAGCAATGTTTATTCAACGACTTTACATGTGCAAGAGATTTCACCAATCAATAAAATGCATATTTAGAAAATACCACCCTCATCATTTCTAGTGGTAGGGGCAATTCCGCCCCTTGTCCATGGGGTAAATCCGCCCCCTCTGATTCTCATGTTAAAAACATACAAACACGAGATATGCCTTGTAAGTCACTCTATTTTGTCATAAAGCTCCACTAATTGTGATTATGATTTTAATTGAGAGGAAGTTAAGAATTTTTGCCATGTTTTAGTGTATGTTGAATATGCCAAATGTAAACTTTTTTTATTCTCACACATAAATTGTGAAACGATCCTTACATGTTTGTTAGTACACCCAGTTCAAGTTCAAGTTCAAGTTCAAGTCTTTATTAATACCATTAAGGTACAGGGGCCTGACGCCATTCAGCGTATTTGGCCAAAAATTTCATCAAAAATTTGTGGCTGACACACATGTGTATATATTAATAACAGTTTAAGAAATAACAAATTTCAGGCTTAAGTAAAAGGAAATCACATATTACAGACTTAATAGATAGTTTTTCAGACGTTTTTTCAAGACGGGAAGGGAGCAGTTGTAATCAATGGAGTTGCCCAGGGTATTAAAACAAATGACTCCTCTATGTCTTATGTTTCTCTGCAATTTTGCTGAGGTAAAGTATGGAACTCTGAATAATGCTTTATTTCTAGTATTGATGTTATGAATGTCTTGATTTTTAATGAACATATGATTGATGACCGGAGGATGACAACTAAAGTGTACTTTATACATGAAGATAAATAGATTCATTGAATACAACTTATTGATGGGTAGGATACGAAGAGACTTAAATAATGGTGAAGAGTGAGTTAGTCTATTTGAGAATGTCATGATGCGAACCACTTTCTTTTGAAGAATTAGTATTGGGTTCATATAAGTTTGAATCATTGATCCCCAAACTTCTATACCATATGATATGTATGGTAAAATAAATGAATTATATAATATCAACAATGTGTCTCGTTTTAAATATTTTTTTGCTTTACTAATGATTCCGATCCCCTTAGCAATTTTCTTCCTGATATTACTTGAGTGAGCTTCCCATGAAATATTGTCATCTATCATTATACCAAGAAACCTGGTTGTCCTGACTTGATCAATCTGAACATTTGCAATTTTGACATTATCAGAAGGCATAACATATCTTTTCCTTGGTGAGAATATCATATACTGAGTTTTATTTATATTAAGAGAGAGCTTGTTTGAATCAATCCATGTTTTAATAAATTCTAATTCCAAATTCAATTCGTTTACCAGGTTGGTCATATCACTACCCTGAATAAAGACATTGCAATCGTCAGCAAATAGAATGGGCAGAAGCGATTGAGATGCATTACAAATATCATTTATGTATAATAAAAATAGAATGGGGCCAAGGATAGATCCCTGTGGCACCCCACAGGTAATAGGTTTATAAGAAGATGATACATTATTGAAAGAAACATACTGAGTTCTACTAGTAAGGTAGCTTGAGATCAGTTGATGAGCAATCCCTCTTATTCCATATTTATATAATTTATCCAATAGAATGCTATGATTAACAGTGTCAAAAGCTTTACTATAATCAAGAAATACACCTAGGGTAAACTTACTATCTTTATATCCAGCTAATATTTTGTCAATCAGTGCTATTATAGCTTGTGTGGGATTATGATTTTTACGAAAACCAAATTGAAATTTGTACAAAATGTCATTATCATTAATGAATTGGAATAATCTTTTATATATTACTCTTTCAAATAATTTCGACAGTGATGGTAAAATTGAAATAGGTCTGTAGTTTTTAAGGAATTGCTCATCACCAGATTTAAAGAGTGGAATTATCTTAGCGACTTTAAGTTCATCAGGAAATATTCCTTGAGACAATGACAAGTTAACTAAATGTACTAAAACTGAAACATATTGGTCATGACATCTTTTTAAAACTTTTATCTGAAGATCGTCATATCCTGGTGAGCTATCATTTAGGGAGGCCAGAATTTCTTTTACTTCCAAAACACTGTTTGGTCGTAGATATAGGGAATTTTGAATATTAACGTTGTGGAGATAAGACAGGTGAGAGGTGTTTGTTATTGGAATATTCTTGCTTAGATTCTCTCCAATTTTTACGAAATAATTGTTGAACCCATCAGCAATAATTTGATGGTCAGTCACAATCTTGTCATCTATCGAGAAGTGAGATGGAGTGTGATGGCTACTTCTGTTATTGATTATATTTTTAATTATCTGCCAAGATTTTCGTATGTTGTTCTTACTTTTTTCAAACAAGTTGTGGATATGATTTTTTTCAGCATTCTTAAGTAGGGAATTCAGTGTTTTCTTATATTTCTTGTAGATAATAATATTTTGTTCTGTAGGATGTTTCCTGCTTCTGATATATAAGAGATTCTTTGCTCTAATTGACCGTTTCAATGCTGCGGAGAGCCATGGTTTTCTGTTATTATATGCAGAATTTCTTATTTTAATTGGATATGCTTTGTCATAAGTTGCCTTATAGGTATTATAAAACAAAGTAAATGCATCTATGCAACTGTCTGTTTCTAAAACATTTGACCAGTCTATCAAAGCAATATCATTAGTAAACTTAAGCAAATTTTCATCACTGTATTCTCTGAATTTTATGCAAGTTTTCGTTTTTGATTGAGTGAAATCTGTATTTATAATAAATATCGGAAAGTGATCTGAAATATCCCATGTAAATATACCTTGTAAATGATTTTCAGTCACAGCTTGGTTGCAGAAAATGTTGTCAATCAAGGTGGCTGAAGTTCTCTGGACTCTAGTTGGTTTAGTAATTAAGGGAAAGAATGAGAATGAATAAAACATGTCAAGAAATTCGGATGTAGGTAAATGATCTTCAGAATTTAATAAGTTTATATTATAGTCTCCCATGATGTAAACAAGCTTATTATTGCGGATTTTGCGTAGCATTTCATTTAAATGATTATTAAATATTCGTATGTCAGTATTAGGTGGTCTATACAACACTCCTATTATCAGATCTTTTGTAGTATTGAATGTTGTTTTAGAAATTTCTATGAAGATACTTTCTATTGATTCATTGATAATGCATAAGTCTTCCAGTAGCTTCGCCTGAATAGAGTTTCTAATGAATAATGACACTCCTCCACCAGGTTTTGAGAGTCGCGTTTTGTAAAAGTGATTATAATTATCCAAATAATAAAGGTTACAATTGCTTTCCTGAAGCCAAGTTTCAGATATACCAATTATTGAAAAGTTAATTAAGAGATTTTCTAGATGAGTTTCAAGTTCTTTAAGATGTCTTGGGATACTTCTTATATTAATATGCATGAGTGAAAATTTGTTGTTAGAAAATGAACCCATATCTCTATTGAATTTTTCTTCATGAAAGTAGTTACATGCATGAGATGAAGTATGAAATCTTATGTCATTGTAAAAATGTAAATCTGGATCAACCGATGTCATGGGCATAAAGTCATGATCGTCGTTTAGTTCAAAGGGATTGAAAACCATTTCATTTAATCCATCAAAAAACACAGAAGAGTCATTGAAAAAAATGTCTAATTCATGAATAAAATCTAATTGATCTGAGTAATTGTTAAATGGAAATATCTCATCCGAACAGTCAGTACATATCCAATCATTTTCTAAATAAGGTAAATCGTTAATGGAGATATTTGATAGGCACTGTATATGAAATTTGCATTTACAGAGACAACATTTTAAAATTCTACAGTGACTCAATATCGTTCTATTGCATCTACTACATAAGATCATATGAGGTCACTGGGCAACAACATATAAGTTAATCCTGCTCCCTCCCGTCTGAAATAAAGTACAATCTTTATATAATTTTCCTTTGTAAAAAGTTGATAAGACCTAGACTTGAAAGAAATTATAATTGAAACAGAAGAGCCAGGGCTTAATTTAAGAATAGAATTTACTTCAGAAGCCAAATGTTTCTTGTCATTTGTAACCAAAACTCAAGGGGGGCGGATTTGCCCCACACTTCTGGGGCAAATCCGCCCCCTGAGATTGAACATTCATATGGTGATGTTGGCTCAAAGGTGTTGAATTAAAGCATGTAAGTTTCCAGATATGTTCAAATGTATATATTCCATCATTCCCTGAAATACAATGTTCATTTTTCATAAAGGTGAGGGACTGAGCAAGGAATATATGTGAAAAGGGGGGCGGATTTCCCCCACCTTACCCTACATCCCATTTTATGCACTAGTTAGGTTTATTAGGCATTGAATGGCAGCATGCAGCACAGAAGGCTCTGCCAGCACAACACACACAGAGATGGTTTAGTTGGCCATAAGGAACCATTTGGCAAGAAGAAATTAATTTCCTCCTCATTCGAGCACTCCTCAGATTGTCTATAGATGTCATTGTTATTGTTCAAAACGGTTTCAGTTTAATTTGTTATCATTGACAACAACCAAAGCAAAGCATTTTATCTGGACAATCACCTTAACACTGTGTACCAACCAAGTGACCCAATTAAGGATTTTCTTTGTTTACATTTTGCTTGTTTTCATATATAGAGCAAGCAGCAAATGTTGCCATATAGCCAGTATGCTGTCTTAAGTGTCTTATAGTATACACAATACATATACAAAATATGAAATCAATCGGTTAAGTTTTCTGAGAGATTAGGCAGTTTTAGTAAATTTTAGTGCATTTTTTACTAGAATCACCAAATCTTTTGATTGCTAAATATTTAAAGCTTGAAATTTCACATCAAGATTTCTGATAGATAAATACAGCATACTGGCTATGTTACAGTACAACCCAAAATAAAGTACGATTACCCCAGCAGGAAGGAAGAATCAGCCACTACTTTACCCTTTCACACCTTTTGGCTACCTCTGAATCCCTTCCTACTTTTACCTACTTGAAACTACCTTTTAAAATTACTTCAAAATCACATTTAAACAACACCAATTCAAACACTTTCACTCCCATTGTGTTTGATTTCCTTGATATTGTGCCCCTTTGCTAATTGCAATTACATTATCAGCAGCCTTAATACAGTTCTTAATATGTGCTAAGGTTGTGGTGAGGAGTCAAAAGTAGTAGTAAGGAGATTTAGGGTGCAGAGGGGAAAGGAGGGAAAAATAGGTAAACAGAGGACTTCTGACAAAACATTTTCTTACTTTATTTTGGGTTGTACTGTATATTGTAATTACATTGGTTTCAGGTCTAAAATTTAAGATTTTATGATTAACTAGGTCGCTTCGCATAGAGCAAACGGTACATAGTGTTAAGCAAAAGTACACAAGGTATAGATCCTGTACAAGATTTAAATTTGCACTCTCTGCACTATGATGAAAGAAATGTAACAAATGAGAATCTAAACTTTTTCCGATGTAATCGTCCTTTAGATTAATGCCGAGAAATCCGCAAATGTGATGTTTCTTTAATTTTCTTAATTATCTTCGGCCCTTTCATCCTGTACGTCGTTCCTTTTTCATGTTCCCTAGAATTCCCTAATCACCTTATTATAATATTTTTCAAATCAATTTACTAATGAGGCAAGTATTTAATCTACGTCATGTTTTTCTGTCTCATTTGAGTTTGATTATTCGACAGACTCCTAATTGCATAATATAATTATACAGAAGAGGTGCAGTGTAAATGAAGAAACCAGAAAATGACATGATCTGGTGATATAAAAATGAAAATGTTAGGATTGCCAACAAAAGCTTCATTTGGGGGTGACAATTACGTATTCAAAGGGGCGTTTGATGTTTTTCCGACACAAATTTATTTATTTCACGGAAACACTGGATGATGTCATATCTTTAAAGAATACGATATACTAAATGCCTCTCTCTGATGCAAACAATATATTAGGCCTATTATGTCATAGATAATCCACCCGTGCACAAAGAATTATTTCAAGACTGCCTCCTGAAAAAAAGTCTACTCTTTTTTTTTTCTTTTTTTTGAAAGAAGCCCAAGCGAACCCCCCCTCCCCCGGTCCCTGGATACAATGGTTTCCCTCATATTGAAAAATTATCAAGTACTTTAGTCCTCCCTCTCCCATTAAAATGTGATTTTGTCGAAAAGAACTGCCTAATAAGAAATTCACAGCTGGTCTCATGAAAATTTCTGAAAATCACCCACCGGAAGTGCAAATGTCAGTGAATAGCAGATAAAAGTTAATAACAGTTTGTAGTAGGCCCAAGCCACCTCCTACACTGATAAATACCAGACTCTTGGGAAAAGAGACCCTCACGATCATAAATCAACACACTGTAAATGACTATTTTTCCAAGCAAAGGGACTTAGACTACAGAACATTTTAAAAAGTCTTTAAGATAAAAATGTTTTAAAAAGTATTGTCAGCTCCCCTGCAGTAAACCTATGTTAATCCCATAGAGAGACAGAGTCTGACAGACCGATTCAAGGTGGTTCCTGATCTATACCAGCTTATAGAACCTTTAAAGTTTCCATATAAACCTTTTTGTTAAGAGTGCAGTGTTAAAATTGTTGCTTGTTGATGTCCCAATGTGCTCACCACGATGTCCCACATTTCTCTGGCCATCCGTTTAATTGGGGGAGGTTCTGCAGTGATATTGATCATTGACGTTTCTGAAACAGCTCTCTTATTACCCCGGCTGTAACATAAAGAGCTATCACTGTAGAGGTCAACCCGAGACACAAGGCGCCCCAAGCTGTAATAACTTTTCTTATAATCTGATTATCTGTTCTCTATCCCAATGCCATTCCGCCATAATTTGATTGACTGATTTGACCCCTCACAATTCTTGCGACATTTACTCTCTCTCAGCAAATCAGTTGATTCGTGCTCGTAAGGGTCTGAATTATCTGTAGAAGATACTGACTGGGGCACATCACAAACTGTTATTCACTTCCAGATCTCTACTTGTATCTGCTATTCACTGGCACTCAAGCTGGCCGGAATTCCAAGGCTAAAACATTTGGGCAGGTGATCAAATAAAAACTATTGAAAATTAATGATTTCCAGACATTTTCATTTGAAATGGTATTAAATTTAAATCTCTAAAATCGGGAAAATGTCGCTCACCCCCCCCCAAAAAAATCGCACGCCCGGTACGTCTATGGGGATTAAGACAGTGATTATAGGTATACTACAAACCAAAATAAAGTAAGAAAAGTCCTCTGTTTACGTATTTTGATCTTTCTCTACCTTTGACTCTTAACCACAACCTTATCCCGCATAAAGAACTCTATTAAGACAACTGGCAATGTAATTGCAATTATCAAGGGGCACAATATCATTATTATATCAATGAAATCAAACACATGCAATGGGGGTGGTGTGATTCTAAAAGTAGTTTAAAGTAGGTGAATGTAGGAAGTGATTTGGAGGGAGCCCTTGGGCGTTTTTGGAAAGGTTACACTGGTAACTCGGGTGACTAGGGTACTGATGATTTGTTTCCGAACTTGCCCGACTCAACCCTTGTGTGTCCCGGATCCAGAACAGGACTTACAGGAGAGCTTCACTTGAGCAGGAACCAGTTTGTGTCACGTGGTACGATACTCGAGACCCAAGTACTCGCCACATATCGGGGAATAGCCGTAAACACCCCACTCAAGAATTGACGTTGGCACTTCCCGGAAACACGAGCGTCAAGTCTAGCGTGTTCGGAAAAAATCCTCATTACCCGTGTCATTCTAGTTACTCGTGTAGCCTTTCCAAAAACACCCAAAAGGTCTGAAAAGGTAAAGTTGTGGCTGATTCTTCCTTCCTGCATAGATACTATTAGATAGCCTTACTTTATTTTGGATTGTACTGCAGGTGGCACTGCGATGAGGGGGTAGGCTTTCTTTGTCTTTGGGGATGCCCCCCAGATGACATATTATCTGGTTTGTTTGCAAATGAAATGAAATCCTTTGTCACAGGCTGTGACCAGGGTTGGGCACGAGTACACATGTACTCACGTACTCGTATACTCGAGTACATTTTTCAAAGTACTCGCGTGTACTCAGTACTCGTACCAAATCATGAGTACAGTACTCGTAAGATAGAGAAAATTGGCTTTATTTAGCACATTTGTATAACGTTTTACATGTTTTTCATATAATAGGTAGATCATAATAAGTTAGCGTTCATGTCATCTAAATTTTCTTTAAATTATGTGCATGGAGACCCACTGAAGCAATGCTTGTGGTTGTGGGCCACCTACATATAGTTAAATTCCATACATATATATATACAACAGTGGTACATAGTAATATTATTTTAACAGATGTTTCAAGGTAGGTAAAAAAAGAAAAAAAAAGAGATGAATAAAACAAAAATCAATTAATCAGAAAATTTAAAGAGGTATTAAAGTGAAAAAAAAATAATAATAATAATAAAAAATTAATTAAAAATGAAAAATAAAATAAATTTAAGAACCAATTTGGCATTTAAACATAAACATATATACATATAGAGTTACAGAAAAAGAGAAAAATAACAGTAATATGTTTAATAATTGTTTATGGGAACCTTACAGATATACTTTGAAATATATACATTAAGAGTTTGAGAATGAGGCTATGAAGTGGAGGGGGTGAGATGTGAAGGATGGAATGGGAGGATGGGATGGGATGAAAAGGATGGGATGAAAAGGATAATATGGAAAGTATGATGCAGAAACGAAGGGGTTCAAAAGCCTTGAACCAAAAGCAATCCTATGGCAAACTGAAAATCACTGTTTCCACCCCCGGGGGGTGGACGGGTTGACAAACAGTGAGCCATAGGGCTTTGTAAAATTCAAAAACCAATTTAACCAAAGTGTAGTACCTGTTCATTAAAGTTAGATTGACTGTTGACAAGAAAAACAGTTTGTATTAGTGCAGTTCAATTGATATATTGCGATATGAGGTGCAGTTTGACTGCCTTTGAAAAGCTTTTCAGGGATTTATGAGCCATTGATTTCAGATTATTTGGGAGGCTATTCCAGGCATAACCCACCACATAGTTTAATGACTGTTTTTGAAGTTTATTGTTAATTTTATGAATATAGATATCATTTCTTTGCCTAGATTCCCTACTAGTATTGCTTATGTGTGCATTTGATAATGCTGAGCAGTGGTAAAGAGGCAAGCTATTAAGTTTTTTGCGATAATATAGTTTTACACACTGGAGGAGGTATATATCGAATACTTTTAATGTCTTGTATCTATTAAACAGAGGCTCAGAATGACAATTGTATTTTGAGTTTGAAATAGTGCGTAATGCTTTCTTCTGAAGAATTGTTAGTCGTTTTAAAATGGTTTTCGAGCTGTGCCCCCAGGACTCAATGCTATAGAATAAATGTGGCATGATCAAGGAGTTATATATGTTAAGCAGACAAGATTCAGGTAGAGTGTACTTGAGGCGACATAGGATTGAAACAACCTTACAAACTTTTGTACAAATAACATTAATATGTTCATTCCAAGACAGATTAGAAGTTATAATTGTTCCTAGAAATTTAATAGACTTGACCTCTTCAATTTTTTCACCATTTACCCAAATATCTAAGAAATGCTCTTCTGTATTTCTGATTTTTCCGAAGTTAGACATTTTGTTTTCTTAATGTTAAGTGATAATTTGTTGGTTTTGAACCATTCAGATATGTTTCGTAAGCAGTTTCTCATTTCTATTTCAAGATGTTCATTACTTTTGTTGAGGAATAATAGGTTTGTGTCATCTGCAAAAATGATCATGTCACAGTCGTTGGAAATATTGATAATGTCATTTATATAGATTAAAAACAGTAAGGGACCTAGTATTGAGCCCTGGGGGACGCCACATGATATGTTTGTGCAGTTGGATTGATAATTTTGAATTTCAGTGAATTGAGGACGATTTGTGAGGTTATTCCTAAACCAAGACAAAGCAGTGCCTCGGATCCCTAAATGTTCCAGCTTAGAGAGAAGAATTTCATGATTGAGCGTGTCGAACGCTTTACTTAAATCGAGGAACAGGCCTGCGCAATGTTCATTATTTGTCAAATATTTTACCACTCTATCTTGCATTTCTAAAACTGCTAGGTTTGTTGACAATGATTTCCTAAATCCATACTGGGAGGCAGTAAGAATATTGTGAGTGTCTAGGTATTTATACAAGCGATTACATACAATCTTTTCTAATACCTTTGAGAAAGCTGACAGTAATGATACCGGTCTATAATTACTAATGATATCTTTGCTTCCACTTTTATATATGGGCAGTGTTCTCGCTAATTTCATTTTATTGGGGACTATACCTGTTGACAGAGACAGGTTTACAATGTGTAGCAAAGGGGAAATAATTCCTTCGTAAGTTTGTTTGATTAGTTTTGGGCTTATGGAATCATAACCCGTGATAATTTTTGGTTTCATGTTTATAATTATATTTGTAAGTTCCATACGATCAGATGCAAAAAGTACAAAACTATTTGGTAGGTTAAAATTAGAAAGATAGCTCTTATAATTCCGACTTGCATCTGGAATTTTGCTGGCAAGTGTTTTCCCAATGCTCGTGAAAAAGTTTTTAAATCCCTCAGCAATGTCTTTAGACCCACAGTAGCTTTCAGTACCATTTTTCAATTGTTCTGGGAAATTTGACTTGTTTTGACAGCTTTTAACTACACTATTTGATAAATTATCGATGGTGAAAGTGCAAAACCTCGTATGTCAAAATTTGCTATTTTTAGATTTTTGGTGGAATGACTATTTTAATATCCAATACACATTGTCAGTTGGTTACCTTGCCAGTTTGCTATTTTCGGAAGCTGTAACACACTGGTAACAGAATGATTTCACCAAACCTTGTATGTCGATATGTTTCAAAAAGTGAAAGTGCAAAACCTCGTAACTCAAATCAGAACTTTGAAGCACATATTGTGGGATATTTCAACTTTTTTTGAAAAACAATTACTGTGTTGCTTTTTTATGACTCCCAGCAAGTTTCCTGACTAAAAAAAATGTACCTCCCTATATGGGCCATTCTCAAATTTTGGGACAACGTGTATAGGAAAATTGTCCTGTAACGGAGGGGACAATGGGGTAACGGAGGGGAATTTTGACGTAAAAAACCAACTGTAGGAACAGCAACAAAAAGAAAAATGATAAAAGATTGATGTAACTATTATTTTCAGAAGTACTTCATCTCGTATCAGTAGATTTTTTGGTCCAAATGTCGATTTCTTGCTCATGATCTGGTAACGGAGTGGACGGTAACGGAGGGGAACAATTTTCTGCTTTTCGCTCATTACTGCTTTTTATTTTGGAGAAAAGACAAAATAATTGCAGAATATTAAAACCTGCCACCCTCAGCAACATATACATGAAATCGCTCTGTAAAATTATCATTGGTAAGCTTGGAAATGAAGGAAACGGAGGGGACATTTTAGTGGGACCAAAAACATTTTTTATGAACATTATGTCATAATTTATTGAATACATGTTTTATGAAGTCTGCAAGGCAGTGGTACTATGGCGCACATTCGTCTGATGATATTCAGTGAAAATAGCTCATAAAAAACAATAACGAACAGAGCTATGGCAAGTAACGGAGGGGACAAAAAATTGACATAAATTAGTGACACGACTATTGTATCAATTTAATCAATGAAATTATACACACAAAAAATTGAATATGAACTAAATATAAATTCAAGTCTATATTCCCATGAATCGTGCAAAGAAACTTTGAAAATAATGGTATATTAGGAGGAAAATGAACACTTGATTTTGTCATGTCAGGTCCAGTGACAGGGAAAAACCATTGATTTTGCACAGATTTCTGGACATAATGCATTATAAAAAGTCTAATGAATGACTTTTTGCTCCAAATGCAGTGGTTCTAAGTAGAAATATGAATAACAGATGCAGAGTGACGCTTCAGATATTTATCGCATTCATATTAATGTCAGGGAGCTAGAGTGATGCAAATTGCCCCGAAATTTGAGAATGACCCATATTTGTTTTGGTGATGTAGGCTATTGAAAAAGAGAGTGCACGAAAATTTGAAAGAAATGTCATTTTCCTCATTCTTGCCATTGTAGCCACTCAATAAAATTTGTTATTGCAATCTGTCAAAGGCAAATTATAATTTTCACTGTATATACATAGATTGAAAGTATATTCAATGCTGCAAGTTGCTTTAAAGTGTGATAAATGATCGAGTTACAAGGTTTTGCACGGGTAGAAAGTGAAAGTGCAAAACCTCGTAAGTCGACATTTTCAATCACATCTGATGGTAACATCAATGCAAGGGGTAAACGATCTCTGACAAAAAATTTGCTACAACAGGGTGTCACTTTCTATGTATCTAGTTGGCCATAACTCACTTATTAATAAACATTACCTTAAAAAAAGACACCTGACAGTTTTTGTCAATTTCTGAAAAACAGCTTTTTTTTTACTTACGAGGTTTTGCACTTTCACCATCGTTATGTTTTTCCACGTTTCTTTCATGTCATTCTTACAATTTTCAAAAGTGTTCTCCCAATACAACTTTTTAACTATTCTGATCAACCCGTTCAGTTTGTTCCTGTATGCTTGGTATTGCACTTGGAGGTTATGATATCTGTTTGGATTTGATGTTCGCTTCAACTTGCTAAAAAGGGAATCTTTGGTTGTAATAGATGTTAATAGGCCTTGCGTAATCCAGCTATTGAGCTTGTGTTTGTAAGGGTTGAATTTGACAGTTTTTAATGGAATACGAGCATCAAGACATTTAGGCCTAATAAACATTTGCAAAAATATCTCATATGCATGGTTAGGATCTGTCGATTGTATCACAGGATGCCAGTTTTGATTTACAAGATCAGAAGTGAGAAGTTTGATATTTTCAGATGAGTACTGACGATATTTGATGAATGAAGGCTTTTGAGGGGACTGTTGTTTTCTTGAAAGAAAAATGAAATTGGTGAAATGATCGGTGATATCAGAGGTTAATGTGCCAGCTATGTGATATTTTGTAGTACTTTTGACAAATAAATGATCAATGAGGGTGGCACTTGTATTGGTCACTCTAGTTGGTAATGTGATGGCTGGTATCATCCCATTACTAATGAACATATCCAAGTATTCAGATGTATGTTTTTGGACATTGTACTTCAACAAATCAATGTTTGCATCACCCATAAGAATGACATCTTTGTTTTCAGATTCTATCTTACACAATAGTTGATTCATACAGGCAGCATAATCAGCCACAGAACTGTGACCCAGAGATCGATATACAACACCAATTAGAGATTTTTCATGAAATTAGAATTTGAGGAGATTTCGACAAAAAGACAGTCAAACAGAGATTGTTTTTATGTGGTACAACAAGATAATCACGCTTGGTTACATTTAGTTCCTTTCTTACATAGACCGCTAACCCCCCTCCCTGCTTGACTGTGTTTTTGTGCTTGAAAATTGCAGTATAACCATCCAGAGATACCAAGGTCTCTAAGGGCTCATCAAGCCAGGTTTCTATAAATGTTAAAACATCAAAAGACCTAAAATGTTGTGTCTCCATGGCTTAATATGCAATGGAATAGTCGGAAATATGTTTTGCAAGACTTCTGGAATTTGTATTCATGATAGATAGAGTATCATTAAGTTTTCTCTGTCTGGTTAAGTCTATGAATTTCTCAAGAGTGTAATATTCAGATTTTCTGAGTAACCTTGGTTCTATGGGGGCGTCGATACTGTCAATATTGTCCAAGGTAATATAATTTTCTGCATTATCCGCCATGGTGGAGGTTGTGGGCAAGGTAAGTCATATATAAGCAAAAATGTGTGATACTAATCAGTGTAAAGTTATGCTACTTTAGCTAAATTGAATACAAATATTCTTAATAGGGGACTAAAAACATATCAATTTGGATTGACTCTCAATTCATATCATGCAATGCATCATAAAATTGAAAAATAAATGTCATGATGTTCAGGCCAATATGCATGAAAAAAAAATTACTTCACAGTATCAAGGTCACAAAATTTTCATAATAATCATTATTTAGTTGGGCAATACATGACACAGCTTTTAGGCCGTGTGAGATCCAGATTTACTTCACAAGGTAAGCATCATGCCAATGTTCATAGCAGACGTTGTGCTGGTCCAGTCTATCCACAGAATCAAGATCAGGTCAGTTTGATGAGTCGCACATCGCTAAAGTGACCAATAATTAATTATAAGATTCTAGTTGTTAGCACGTGATAATCTAACAATCTATATGATTCTAACCGACAACACACTTTTCTATTGAACAACTGCCTTAAGAACATAATCACTAGCTGACCCAAATAATAAAACATTCAACAAGTATAGGTTATTCACCACAGGAGACGGAATATGTGATTTATCACCCGAGGGCTTTAGCCCGAGATGTGATAAACACATATTCCTGATCCTATGGTGAATAACTCGCTTATACCATGAGACAAACACTCAAACAGTCAAACATGAGAGGATAACTGGCAACAAAGAATATGGGAATTATTTCCCTGAAATACTGGCATGTGATTGGCTGACAGAGGTGTCGAATGGTATAAACACGCTTATTCAGTTGACTCCTTGATCTTTTTTTTTTGGCAGAATCATGCTGTTCCTACCCAGGGAATTGTGATTCGTCCCTGTTTGGCAGCCAGCCAGACAACACAAGCACTGCTCCTTCTCAGTTTAAGCTTATTAAGCTTGCCGGACCACAGCATAGATTGTTTGTGAAGTTGTAACGAAAAGATTAACTCTCCTCCAGTGTGACAGACAAAATTAACAGTTTCAGAACTCCCAAAGTAATTGAATGAATGTTTGAGTGTTTATTGCTGTTTTTTTTTGTTTTTTTCAATTAGTTTCTTTGTAAAAACCAAAAACAATCATTTAAATCCCGCCAAAAAAAGGTTGTTGAAGGATTTGACAGCTTCAGGATTTTATGCGTTGCTGTAATTTGGCAAAAGAGAAAGGCTGACAGTAAGTTCGTGTGCACTCATTGATTGTTTACCATTGTTGATTATGATTTGCTTACATCTTGCTGGCAGCTCAGCTGTGCGTATGTGATGAGGTCCCTCTACCGGGACATGACCTGACCTACTTGAATATTGATAACTGTGTCAACTGGAGGTCATCTCATTTCTGGTAGACTCTCCAGCTGTGCCGTTCGTTTGGAGTCTGTGAGCAGACTTACCAACCACCTTGTTGAATGGCAAAGGGATTCCAACACAGTTTACTCAGCTCATATTGCTTGAATATGCCACCTATACATAAATCCAGAACTACAAATGGAGACAGACTATTTGAGTTACATGCACTTGTAATCCTGGGAAAACAGACCCTCATGAGCACGAATCGATGTTACGTTCTGTGTGGTACAATGGTACTTTTGGTCAGCAGTGCAAATTATTGTTAGAGAGAGGTTAAGATAATTAGAAATTAAAGCAAGTCATTTTCTACAAAACAATACAGTCTTGTGCAGCGGGCTTTGCTTTGTATGACTTTTTGTGGTGTAGTTAATTGACCTTTTAGAGTAGGTCAAGTGAATTAGCAACATTTGGCTGAGTTTGCATTCAACCCAGTCCATCCAATGGTTGGGTTTAAATCACCGAGAAAATTTGATTACACCCACTTGTAGCTTGTTGTGGGTTGACTTGTAGTGGATGAGACAATGGTGGTGGAAGGAATCTATATATTCAGGCAATTAAACTGATTGACCACAGTTACAAGACAAGGATAGATTTACAACGATGGACCACATAGTGTGCATCACATGGCTTTTTGCCTGAACTTCAGTTTATTGTGCTATATACAGGGTGCGGCAAAAAAACGTGCACTATGCATGGAGTCAAAAAGGCCTTAGCAAACCAATAAAAAATATAGAAATGAACCATCTAGTAATTGGAAGGTGCGTCAAAGACATGAACAAATGCTAACAAAGTCAATCAGTGTAAAATTAAAGATTGATTAGTTATTTTTTAAATATTTGGAGGCATCCTCATAACTCTGCTTGCACTTTGAATCGCGTGCACTGTGCTCTCATGCTCACAGGTCTATTTGGCATCTATAGACTTAAGATATTTTCCTGAAAAAAAAGTTTAATGAAGGGGAGGTAGTGAAGAGATAATCTGAAAGTTTTAGTCCAATTTCTGCGATTGGTTATGGTTTTGGATTGGTTTGCGCAAATGGCATGATAGCACCCATCCTCTCATAAAAATGATGAAAGAAAATTAATGCTAAGGTGTATACAAGGCTGATATCTGAACATTTGAAACCTGGAGGGGGACTTTACTTCAGTAAAAGTTATTACATGAAATATCTCACAGAATGGAACACTCGAACATTGGGAAAATAGCCCAGGACTGATTTTCAAGAAATATGTCTCACCTCTCGCCTGATGATCGACGGCTTTCCTCTTTAACAGAATTCAATAAAACAGACTACTTTTTGTGACAAAGGTGCGGACAGATGTCTGTTACACCCAAAAATAGTCATTGACATGTTGGGAAACAACAATTAGATAATCTAGGGTGAAAACGTCACCCAAGTGCACCAAAGTATATGGGTTACATTAAAAGCTCAAATAAAAAAAAGTTACTTACCAAGACAGACAAAACATCAATAATGTCAATTTAGACATATACAGACTTGTTACTACCAACTTTGATAACTACAGAAGCTTTGGTTTTGAAAATGTAATAATTACAATTCAAAACTACTGATGGTGCAAGTTTTTTGGCCGCACCCTGTATTTTCATCTCTTCAGATGAGAATCCAAGCTCCCACAAATAGTTTGGTTGTGGATGTTTAGCATTGAACCAACGGCAAGACTTCAGGTGATTGGGGAACAAGCCTTTTAGTTGTTATCCCTGCTTCCCTTACTTTTTTGAAAATAAAGTGAGAAAATTAGCTGTCTGTTTACCTATTTTGTCCTTCTTTCTCCTCTCCACCCCAAATCTTCGTACAACTACCTTTGACTCCTCACCAGAACAGGTCTGGTTCTGGTAGAACTTTATCTCATTTATCTTTTTTGAAAGATTACTGTGATTTGGTTAAGTTCAAAAGAACGTTGAAAGAAATTTAAATGTTCTGTTGTTGAGGATGTGCCATAGTAGGGGGGCTTAGTCAGAAAATCATTCACTTTATTACAATTTTATGAGGTTTTGGTTGTTGATAGACATGACCAAGACCTTTCAAAATCCACCGACTGCCAAGCTGATTTCGCCCCCTGGTGGCCGTATTTGGCAAATCCAATATGGCCGCCATCGGATTTTGCCGATTTTGTAACTTTTGAACCGGGCATCATAAATACTTGTGTGATACCTCTAGTTTGGGGTTTTCTTGACTGAGGAATTCATTTCTGGAATTGGTTTGGTGATTTGAGTAATTCTGATGGCCATATTGCACAAATTCAAGATGGCCGCGCTAATATTTGGCAGACTGACAGAACTTTTTAACTAAGCGTCACATAGTCACATATGATACCTCTATTTTGGGGTTTTAATGAGCAAGGAATTCATTTTTTGCATCCTTTCTTTGATTGGAGGGCCCCTAGTGGCCCTATGAGATTCTAACAATGTGTTTTTGAGTCAATGGAAATGAGCAAATGTATTCTGTAGCACTGAACAAAGTATTGTGGACCTCGAGAAGTGCATCAAGATTTTTGAATTGAGAACCTTTTTTAAGTATTTTTATCTTGGAATACATTTATTATTTAATTTGCATTGCTAAATTAATTAATTTATGGGTAATATAGGTGGAACTCTTTACTTTTTAGCTATCTGGCATCTTTCCACACAAAGAACAGCTTCTTGGGACTTCTCACAATTGAGGGACCATGCAATGTCAATGAACATCAGACATATTCCTTTTAGCATAAAACCTTATCCGCTTTAACAACCAGATATCCTTTACCGACTCTCACTGGAGCTATAAGTGCTGCTGGGATTTTAACCTTCAAACTGATAATTGAAGAAATCAATATACCATCAAATAAGATAAAGTGGTGCATATGTGGGAGGGCCGTCCACTTGCAATTATGTCTCGCACGAGTCGCACCAATAAAAAAAATGACGAAATACTTGCATAGCCTTCTGGAAAACAAAATTTAATGCAATCCGTGCATTCTAGCACCCTTCCCTAACTTTGAGATGAAAGTCCAGAGTGATTACTTGAACTAAGATATGCAATCTCCTATATAGTAGCATTGATGCATTATAGCGCCTTGCTCCTTGAATTGCAAAAGTGGCTTTCATTATTTCACTGATGTAGGCCCACAGACTACACACTGTATTCCAAAATGCTAGGACTTGTGGTAGCAAGTTATTGTAAAAGCAAGTGCTCTGTGGACAAGATTAGGGCAAGATACTTCACTGATATATAACAAAAAAAGCTTGATTTCCCTGAAAAGGAGGGAGAAATTAAAGCAACCCAACCTTAATTCTACCTGTTAAAAGATCAAAAAGTGTCCACAAAGCAGGTGCGTTTTATCTGACTCACATGGTGACTTTCTTGTTTCATCACAGAAACAATCAAACAAGATCAATGTCAATGAATTAATGAAAAATTTAATCATGATAAGGAGGAACATGATTCAGATGTTTTCAGTGTATTTTGAGTGGCCATCTCATACAACATCAGTACTGTAGCATTATGCTTGACATTGGGACTAAACACAGAAGTCGAACAAGCAATTTTGAAATACCCCTTATGCACCAACTAGCTAATTTGAATTGCACGAAAACTGTCATCACATCAGTTGGCTGTCTATCTGATTTGTGCATTGGAATAATGCATGTTATTCATTTGCCAACTGACAGAAAAAAGCAATGAAATTACTATTCTGCTTTTGGCATTATCCAAGAAATCATTGTCATCAATGAGCCAGCCAATCTGCCATTTTCTGAGATAAAGATACTTCAGAGTTTGGGACACTCAGCAGCTCAAACACTAAAGTGACAAATTTGTTACCATGCCTGAATGTCCTGCTTACCAATGAAATGTGGGCCCTTACACGTCAGCATTAAGCGATTAATTTGATCTGACTGATTTTAATTTCTTTGTCATGAAACGACATGCCGCACATGAAATTCGCGGAGAGCCTTAATTCAACCTATGATGCAGCTCAGGGCAGCTGCAGTGTAGGGCCCATGGGCAGAGGATACAGGAACATTGCCCAAGGCTCCCATGACGTAGCACCCTCCACTGTTGGTGATCGCCGGATGATGAGGTATTGATGAGAAGACTGAGAGTCTGGCACACTCTGACACAAACCCTATTAGTTGATTAATTCAGGGATGTCCAGGGTCTTTCAGCTGCCCCAGAACACTGGATACAACCCGCCTCCATTTAATGTCCCATGGGCTCAGACTAAATTGAGTACCGGGGTGGGATTCGAACCCACGCCCTCAGAGCCAGTGGTTGCGCAAACTAGCACTCTTAAACATTAGGCCAGGGAGGATTTAAAGTGTAGGTATCCCTATCAAATGTCAACAATCGCCGATTTCAGAAAAAAGTGGCAAATATGTGCATTACTTGAAATCCGGTGTTAGCAGCTTTCCTGAAAAAAAAAAATTGCTTTATTATTGGACCGCACCATTTTAAACAATTGACCAAGTGTTAAAGCGACTCCTCATAATGACCTGTCAATGAGATCTGAACGCTTTCCAATGGTCAATGAGCCTCACAGAATTCAGGACCTTCTGCCTCAGTAACTGCTTTTGCACTGGCACCATAAGAGGCATAACTATTTGGACAAACCTCAATCCGCTGTTCAGAATTTCGTATTGCTCTATTAATAGGCTTAGTCCAAAGCTACAATGGTGATACACAATGAACAACATGTTTGCAAATTTTAAGTTCCTGCAATGCTTACTTCAGAAGTAGCAAGACATCGAAGACAACTTTTTGCAAATTTTTGTGTCTCATGCATGCCTACTTTAGACCTGTTCAAAAAAGACTTTTTATTTTATTTTGATGAGGATTGCAGTGATTCCCATTCTCCAAGCTCTAGAATGACCAAATATGACATTTTTTTCAATTTTGGACTTTGGGAATGCCTGCCTCATGAGCCATGAAGTTTTGATGTTTAATTTAGTCAAAAACGCCTAAAATATCAGAGGGGGTGTCATATTTTGCCTCATATCTTCACCAGTCTTAACTGTAGAGCAACATGGGTGGTATCATATGAAAGCTGGTGAAATTGTCTTTCATTGGACACCAATATCTTGGTATTTTAGATGACTTTAGTTGTCTCCAAAGCAGAAATATGTAAATTTTAGTGTAAATTCTGACATTGGGCACTACATTTTGCCTCATATGCTCATTAAAAATAACCATCAGACAGCATGAGTGGTACCATATGAAAGCCTGTAAAGTTGTCTTTAAATTGACATTATATTATTTACATCAATATTGTTGTCACTGAAGCGATGTAGCACTAGTATCTCAATTTCAAGCAGCCGTCTGTCTGTTTCAATTTATCATCATAGTGCATTGATCCGAACATTTTTGTCATATTGTGTTGGCTTCATAGAATTGGAACATTTAACACATTAAATTTACCATGTCAAAGAAATATCATTTTTGTGTTGCAAAATAAATAATGACTATATGACCCGAATCACGTTTGTGGTTTACAACTTAAAAGATTTAACATAGGCCAAATATTGACAACAGTACACAGTATAATGTAAAATCACCCATGGCTTGGCATTGTGTACAAGTGCTATTATGTACAAGTGCTAATACTCTGACATACATAATTACATCATCCGACACCTCTATCAGCCAAACACAAGCCTGTATTTCACTGCAATAAATCCCATACTCTTTGCAGTCCACTTATCGTCTCGTTTTTAACCGTTTCAGCATGTTCAGTGTTTGTCTCATGGTATAGGCCGGTTATTCACCATGAGATCGAGAATATGTGTTTATCACACCGGGCTAAAGCCCTTGGTTGATAAATCACATATTCCCTCTCCCATGGTGAATAACCTATACTTATGTTGAACATGAGGGCCTAATACAAGCAACGGAAATATTAATTAAGAAAGTCATGGCAGGGTAGCAAAGTCTCATGGATATATGTCTACAACAACATGTTCAAGGTAGCTCAGAGTAAATTCAGCAAAATGTTTTGTCAATGTAACAGACATTAAGCAACTCTGACTTTGACATTGTACTTGTTATATATTCTTTCCAAGTTGCTCTTGGCTGGGGTATATATTTGATATAAACTTCAGGCTCTCAGACAAGAAGGAACATACTAAAGCAAAGAAATTTCGCCTGTCAAAGACTTAACATTGATTAGAAACAAATCATTTTGTGGAATTGCTTGTTTCACAGTTTCATTCTTGACAAGTTCTTGCAATGATAATAATTGTTATCCATATTTGTTACTCTGGTTTTTTTTTTCACTTCATCAGGCCAAGTTGAATCGAGTCGAATCGAGTCAACAGTGCGTACTACGCTCATAATTTTTATATTCTTAACAACCAGTATGGCTGGTGTGAAACAGACAAACCAGTTTTCTGTCAACTGTTCACACCTTCATCAAGTAAATTTGCTGTCTCCCATAGGTTGCCTGTGCTGCAGCTTCATTTTGTCACACTGTGACTATGTCAAAACTAATGTTTTAATGTTTCTAATTTTTACCAGTGGCCAACAGTTGTTTTCTACCATTTCCAAAAACAGCTTATAAATTTACATCAGTAGCCTTATCTCCCATTATCCTTTTCCGGTCTAT
Organism: Platynereis dumerilii; assembly: GCA_026936325.1. Taxonomy (NCBI): domain Eukaryota; kingdom Metazoa; phylum Annelida; class Polychaeta; order Phyllodocida; family Nereididae; genus Platynereis; species Platynereis dumerilii. The sequence continues at coordinate 1,027,077 of JAPTHN010000104.1, read as the reverse complement.
CCTCAGATGTCCATGATTACTTTTTAAACTAAGGGTAAAAGAACCATAACAGTGATCTGTGGATGTTCATGTCATTATTCATTCATCGACAGCAGAAGTTCACTTAAATGTGGTTTTAGATTATAATTACAAATGATACTGACAACTCTAGCATATTGTGATTCAAAATGTCAGGTTTTTAATGTGTTTTCTGACATAAGCAGTATACTTGGCTGCAAAAATGTGACAAGGAGACACTGACTGTTTTAAATCACATCATCAACTTTGTCACTAATTTTGATCTATGTTCTCCCAACATTCAGCAATGGATTTTCTCGATAGAAAGACATTAAAGACATGGTAAATTAAATTTGTTAAATATGCATGGTAAATTAAATTTGTTAAATATTCCAAATGAAAACAAAAATCCATAAAATAATTCAATAAGACACCAAATTTAGATAGTTTTCTTAACAATACCCCAAAGTCGATATATTTGAAGAGACAGTTAACTCATTTAAATTAAGAAATAAGACTTTTAAAGACAACAAGAATTGTCTAAATAATTCTAAAAAGGTGTCATTTTGAAGAAAATTTTACAGGCTTTCATATGGTACCACTCATGCTGTCTGATGGATATTTTTAATGAGCATATGATGCAAAATGTACTGCCCAACGTCAGAATTTACACTAAAATTTACACATTTTGGCTTTGGAGACAGCTAAAGGCATCTAAAATACCAAGATATTGGTGTCCAATGAAAGACAATTTCACCAGCTTTCATATGATACCACCCATGTTGCTCTACAGTTAAGACTGGTGAAGATATGAGGCAAAATATGACACCCCCCTCTGAGATTTTAGGCGTTTTTGACTAAATTAAACATCAAAACTTCATGGCTCATGAGGCAGGCATTCCCAAAGTCCAAAATTGAGAAAAATGTCATATTTGGTCATTCTAGAGCTTGGAGAATGGGAATCACTGCAATCCTCATCAAAATAAAATAAAAAGTCTTTTTTGAACAGGTCTAGCCTACTTTTTTTACTGCAATTCATGCTAATGATTAGAAACCATTAGCTGCCGAGAATACTTAATTCTCTAAAATCATCATCTTTGGTGTCAAACACCACAGTTTCATTGCTGTAGCACAAACACAAGCTTGTATAAATCGTGATATCCTGCATCAACAAGTGTCAAGTTAGTTGCAGAGAGCAATCACATGAAGATGCTGGAAACGGCCACCTGAATGTCCGAAAAATGTATTGCAAACTACGATGAATGAACATGATAAAGTGACATGCCAGTTCAACTGCAAGATGCATGGTTCTTTTCCGTTGTACTGTTGATGCTAGAGGGCAGATTGAATGGATGTTTGGGCATGTTCGTTTTGGTGGATACATATTATGGATTGTTTGAGTGAACTTGTTCTTGAACATAATATCGTACAATAACACTGACTGAGAGTTTTGTCTTGTCAAGCAGGTTCCTCCTGACTTTTCAGGAGCACCCCTGTAAACACAGGGTCATGTTTGTGGCTATTGGTCAAAGAATGAAACTCAACTGATAAGTTTGCCACAGCATTATGCAACCCTTGGCAATACTCCTTGAGCACTTGGTTCATGTCATTGTCTTCAAGATTTTTGTCCTTCTTCTGTCCATTATGGATGAAGCAGGTTACAGCTTTGTGCAGGGTTGTTTGAGAGAGTGGGAATTGAAGGTGGGACTATCTTATCTTTTGTGGGTGCTTCATCTTTTCTCTCCCTGTTGCCTCTGTGGATTTACAGTGAATTGGAGAGTGTTAACAGGATTCCAGATGACTGCTTCGGTCTTTAATGCCAACCAGCAATATTGTTTGATTTGTTCTGAACTTTTAAGATGCAGGACTAATCAAGCAATCATCTTGAAATATTCCTTCTTAAGATCTTGCTTGTTGAGAAATTGTTAAGAGCAGAGTATTCATCCTAATTGTTCAAGAGATTTGTCAAGTGCATTGTGAACATACAATCTTTGAGAGTACTTAGATATATTCATTCCACTAGTTCATTTGAGATGGTCTTAAAATTTTTCACTTCAATTATTCTAGAGAACTAGGAACACAAATTCTGCAGCCAAATGAAGGTGGTCCTTTCATAGTTCAGGTATGACACCCACATTTTGCAGATAATCTTGACAGTCAGTAGAAATAAATATCACAGAACATTAATCATGTTAATGGTGTAAAATGGGGGAGGTTTTGGGCATTAATCTAAGGAATAACAAAGAAATTTGGGAGGTTTTTGCTGATACTGCTAGAATACATATAATTCTAAAAATGTGCAACATGCGTTCATAGTTAAACCAAAGAGAAGCAGTCCAACATGTCATGAAAATGACACTCTTGATTTATTACCAATCAGCCATAACATAAGTGAGTGAGCGGTTTCTGATTGCTTAAAACTGAACTCAATTATGCAATTTTATTCCTGCTCAGGCTATGAAAGTGACAATTGAGACTTCATCTGAGCATAAACATTTTGTTATAGAACAATAATAAAGGAATCATTGAATGAAAATGTGACAACTTTTGGTGACTTAAGCATGTTGTAGGAGGTTCTACCTTTCATATGAGCTTTTTCTGATTTGAGTTATCGGACATCGTTTCTTCAAGCATAATTAAACAAAATGACATAACACTCAGTGGTATGATTTGCACTGACTTAAACATGTCATTGAAATCCCACATGAGCATCAGGGGAAAGTCCGATCAAAGAGAGAATGCAAAAAATGAATTCCTCATCCATAAAAAACCCCAAAATAGAGGTATCATATATGAGAATATGCGACGCTTAGTCAAAAAGTTATGTCAGTCTGCCAATCATTAGCACGGCCATCTTGAATTTGTGCAATATGGCCACAAGGATTGCTCAAATCACTAAATAAATGCCAAAAATGAATTCCTCAGTCAAGAAAACCCCAAACTAGAGGTATCACACAAGTATTTACGATGCCCGGTTGAAAAGTTACGAAATCCACAAAATCTGATGGCGGCCATATTGGATTTGCCAAATATGGCCACCAGGGGGCGAAATCAGCTTGGCAGTCGGTGGATTTTGAAAGGTCTTGGTCATGTCTACCCACAACCAAAACCTCATAAAATTGTAATAAAGTGAACGATTCCACCAAATATTGAGGCTAAGCCCCCCTACTACCAGCAGTTTTTACCATTTTTATCAGTTTTACTTTAAATTTTACTTTTACTGTACGATTTTCTGTTTATTGTGTTATTAATATTGTTTTGCTTTTTAATTATACATCTTCTCATTGTAATTCTGAAGGGCCCAGTTGAAAAACAGCATAGCTGACCCGGTTTTACCCTTTGAAAATATATTAAAAATAAATAAAATAAAATAAAAAATCTCATCTCAAGAACTTTATTAAGACAGCTGGTAATGCAATTGCGATTAGCAAGGGGCCAAATATCAACAAAACCAAGCACAATGGGGGTGATGGAGTTTGAATAGGTGTTGGCTTAATGTAAGGGACCGTTCAGAATTTATGACTGGGTGGGGCGGGAGTTTTGCCAGAACTTCCCGCCAAGAATTGATACCCCTCCTTGAGTTCCATGCGGATTTTTAGTACCCCACCCTCGACATACAAAGCAATACATACATATATTGTTATACATGTGCCCTTGTACAGTCGCGTGAACAGATTCGCGGACTTTTGCGCATGAAAATGTGTGGTCAACCTGAATATATGCGCATTTTTTAACATTTTTGTTTTGTTAAAATTTCTCATCCCCCCTTGGACATGTTGTAAAAAGTAAGTACCCCCCCTTGGAACACGTGTGAAAAGTTAGTACCCCCTCGGGCAAAACTCCCACCCCCCCAGTCATAAATTCTGAACGGTCCCTAAGTTCAATGTAATTTTAAAAGGTAGTTTCAAATAGGTAAAATAGGAAGCTATAGTGATTTGATGGAAGCGCAAAGGTGTGAAAGGGTAAAGTATTGGTTGATTCGTCCTTCCTGCAGATTTTGCACCGTAAAATGCTGCTCACTATAACATAACAACAACATTACAACTAAATAAACAAAATGTAGAGCTTGTTATTGTGATGAACAGCCTGCTAGTACATGTATTAAAATGCTGTTGACCTCTGAGAAAAGCATAACATTGGCATAATGTTGACATATCCCATTAATAATAGATGCCTTGGACCTCTCTGGCTTTCAGTTGACAAGCATCCAGGGTTGTTGACCATAAATTTACATTCTCTCAAGCTTACAAGCCAAGTAAAATTAAGGGGGTACTAAAAATCTACATGAAATGCACGGGGTATCAATTTTTACGTGGAATTCCAACAAACTGCCACCCCCCCCCCTGTATGATAAATTCATAGATATTTCCTGACATATCACCATTTTCACCAAATTCACAGTGTCTGTAACTTCCTTTTTCATTCGACATTCAGAAATATGCATGTACAAAAAACCCACATGGAACCTAAAGGGGGTACTAAAATGTAATTCTGACACACTCCCCAACCCCTCCCCCATCCAGTCATAAATTCTGAAATTATGATTCCTAACAAATCACCATTTTCACCGAATTCACAGTATCTGTAACTTCCTGTTTCATTTTGACATTCAGCAATGTGTACGGTCTAAACAACTAAAGAAAGAAAGCAACCTTGACATTGTTTATGGCATCGGTGCATCGCAGTAAAATCTTTGCTGTGGTTTCCTTGAGATATATTGTAATTGTTATGGCATTGTTCACGGCAAAAATATTTAAGAGGCAATTGGAGTGGCATAAGTTTTCCGCAGTAATTTTTATTTCTCTCGCAAAGGTAATATTTACAGGATAATAGTCTCCGGTGTGGTTAGAAGCACTTTTGTACCTTACCTGTTCAATCATGAACAAAAGAAGAAACAGGAAAATTATTATCATTATAGCTTCAGGCACAGTAGGACAATTTGAATTGATTTGACATGACTTGACTTGGACCCAGACATTTTGAAGTACAAATTAACCAAGATAACGCAACACAAAAGGATGAAAAAAAGCTGCTTTTGTAATGGATGGATGGACGGATGATTGGGGCTATACGCCCTGTATTTATGCACTTGGTAGGCTAATTAGGACAGGAGGAGGACACGGCAATTAGGCGAAGGATGATTGAACAGCCGTCCAACTGCATTTGTAATGGACAACAAGTTAATTACTGCACCTGTAAAAGTTTCAAGGACAGGTAGTGAATTAAATAAAAAATGAATCTGTTCAGAAGTGCATTTCAAGGTGAAAGTAAGGACAAAACATCCAAATCAAAATACAGTTTCTTTTTGCCACAGACAAATTACTAATCCTTCCTGTTCTCATTCTCCATTTCCTAATTGCATTGTATTTTATTTTATAATCAATAATTCAAGGACAAGGATTGAACTCCTTCAAAGATAAACTCTTTTAAAGGTGTAATTCAATGTAAAACTGGGGGAATTATCCAAATTAAAAAACATCGAAAGACAGGTTCAATTGAGCAGCAGGCAAATTAATTATCTCTGACGATGAGTGCAAAGACAAGTGGCAAATTAATTAGAATGATCATCCAATTATGGGCAACTAAATTTCTCTTTCAAGGGGCAGTGTTTGACACCATTAACTCATTATTTCAATTCATCTGACCTTTCTTTTCCCATTTTTAATTTTCCAACAGTTTAGTGATTTTTATTTTATAATCAATAATACAAGGAAAATAAGTGAAATCCATGAAATATTAACCCATTTAAAAGAGTAATTCAAGCTAAAATTTGAGGTAACATATCCAGCAGGTAAATGAATTATCTTAAACAATGAGAGCAAACACAAAAAAATTTAATGTAGTGGGTTTACAGTCTGCATCTACGTCGTATAGACATACTCTGCCAACCTCTCATCAACTCCCTTGGGAGTATTCAGCCTTGAACGGGGTTAACCGCAGGGGCTTCATAGCTCATTCCAGCACCATCGCTGTTGTTGCCTAATTGCCAGGTACCCATTGCACCTGGTTGGGGTGAGGCAGTGGTTTCAGGAGGATCTGCCCAACTCCTCCATGCCATGGCTGGGATTGGAACCAATGAACTTGCGTGCGTGAGTTTAGCACCTTATCCACTAGGCCATGGCATCCACAAAACACAATTGATAAATTAATTTGAATGGCAATCCAGTTATAAGCAATTATCACTTTAGTTAAATTCCTGTGACCTTCCTGTCTTTATTCTCCTTTCCCTTCTGACATATTTTGTTTTATGATCAATCAAGTTTGTCAGAATTTGGTACGACCTTAAAGAAACGGATTGCTATGATGAAAATATTTCTATCTTGTGTTTGCTAATGAGACAAAAGGCTTTTTATAAGATAACTTCTCCTTCTAAAACGCCATTATTATATCTTGATTACATTGACTCTGCCTTACAACCATGATTTCCCAAATATGCCTTGACCCTTTTACATTGTTTCCATTATGTGAAGGATGTGTACTTTTTAGAGCGGATCACTCACTGCGTAGATAATGAGTCTCCCCTTATAGTTCATTATTTATTTCCTGTGGAGATTGCACAACTTGCCCATAATCTGTGGTATATTTTTGTATATGGAGACATTTGTATAACTCTTAATTACAATACAATTTTATGTATGCAATGTTTTGTCTAATAAACCTTACTTTCAGAAATGATCTGAAAACAGGAAAATTATTATCATTATAGCTTCAGGCACAGTAGGACAATTTGAATTGATTTGACATGACTTGACTTGGACCCAAACATTTTGAAGTACAAATTAACCAAGATAACGCAACACAAAAGGATGAAAAAAAGCTGCTTTTGTAATGGATGGATGGACGGATGATTGGGGCTTTACGCCCTGTATTTATGCACTTGGTAGGCTAATTAGGACAGGAGGAGGACACGGCAATTAGGCGAAGGATGATTGAACAGCCATCCAACTTCATTTGTAATGGACAACAAGTTAATTACTGCACCTGTAAAAGTTTCAAGGAAAGGTAGTGAATTAAATAAAAAATAAATCTGTTCAGAAGTGCATTTCAAGGTGAAAGAAAGGACAAAACATCCAAATCAAAATACAGTTTCTTTTTGCCACAGACAAATTACTAATCCTTCCTGTTCTCATTCTCCATTTCCTAATTGTATTGTATTTTATTTTATAATCAATAATTCAAGGACAAAGATTGAACTCCTTTAAAGATAAACTCTTTTAAAGGTGTAATTCAATGTAAAACTGGGGGAATTATCCAAATTAAAAAACATCGAAAGACAGGTTCAATTGTGCAGCAGGCAAATTAATTATCTCTAACGATGAGTGCAAAGACAAGTGGCAAATTAATTAGAATGATCATCCAATTATGGGCAACTAAATTTCTCTTTCAAGGGGCAGTGTTTGACACCATTAACTCATTATTTCAATTCATCTGACCTTTCTTTTCCCATTTTCATTTTCCAACAGTTTAGTGATTTTTATTTTATAATCAATAATACAAGGAAAATAAGTGAAATCCATGAAATATTAACCCATTTAAAAGAGTAATTCAAGCTAAAATTTGAGGTAACATATCCAGCAGGTAAATGAATTATCTTAAACAAAAGAGAGCAAACACAAAAAAATTTAATGTAGTGGGTTTACAGTCTGCATCTACGTCGTATAGACATACTCTGCCAACCTCTCATCAACTCCCTTGGGAGTATTCAGCCTTGAACGGGGTTAACCGCAGGGGCTTAATAACTCATTCCAGCACCATCGCTGTTGTTGCCTAATTGCCAAGTACCCATTGCACCTGGTTGGGGTGAGGCAGTGGTTTCAGGAGGATCTGCCCAACTCCTCCATGCCATGGCTGGGATTGGAACCAATGAACTTGCGTGCGTGAGTTTAGCACCTTATCCACTAGGCCATGGCATCCACAAAACACAATTGATAAATTAATTTGAATGGCAATCCAGTTATAAGCAATTATCACTTTAGTTAAATTCCTGTGACCTTCCTGTCTTTATTCTCCTTTCCCTTCTGACATATTTTGTTTTATGATCAATCAAGTTTGTCAGAATTTGGTACGACCTTAAAGAAACGGATTGCTATGATGAAAATATTTCTATCTTGCGTTTGCTAATGAGACAAAAGGCTTTTTATAAGATAACTTCTCCTTCTAAAACGCCATTATTATATCTTGATTACATTGACTCTGCCTTACAACCATGATTTCCCAAATATGCCTTGACCCTTTTACATTGTTTCCATTATGTGAAGGATGTGTACTTTTTAGAGCGGATCACTCACTGCGTAGATAATGAGTCTCCCCTTATAGTTCATTATTTATTTCCTGTGGAGATTGCACAACTTGCCCATAATCTGTGGTATATTTTTGTATATGGAGACATTTGTATAACTCTTAATTACAATACAATTTTATGTATGCAATGTTTTGTCTAATAAACCTTACTTTCAGAAATGATCTGAAAAGTGAAATTACGTTTCGTGAAAGTAATCAGACTCACTACTCAAGATGAGTAACTTACTATTTTGCTTTAAAAAATTGGAATGCATGAAGTACAAAAATAAGTGATATTTTAGGTACTTGTTGCATATTTTTGTTAAAAAGATACATTAGGCGGGATAATCATCAAATTTTCAAAAGGAATAAGGCATGTCGGATATTTTTATTGCGCGATATCACGGAAAGCCCTTTCAGGATTTCCTTACCAGATGTGTCATCCAATAAGATAATTGTCTGGGAAAAGAAAAAATGTTGCATCAAAGAAGGTTTATAATCTCGATTTCAAAACTGATTATTATAGATTGCACTTCCCTACCAAATTCCCTACCACTTCTCAATTAACAGTTTCAGCGCTGGTAATTAACATGCCTGCCAGTGGCGTCCCTATGGGGGGGCACGGGGGGGCACAGACCCCCCCATATTGGACCTGTGCCCCCCCAGGTGCCCCCCCATATGAACTTTCCAACTCTGGCTAAAATATACAACTAGTACAGCGGGTGCCCCCCCCCAGAGGATCGCGTGCCCCCCCAGGTGCCCCCCCGCTCGAGACCCCCCAGTTACGCCACTGATGCCTGCTGCAAACTTTGTGACTATCTTTTTCCCTTCACTTTTTTCTCCAGCAAGATTGACCATAATAATTCTATTGAACCAATGAAGTTCAATTGACTGCTTTTCCTGGGGACATTTTCAGAAGTGAGTAAATCCGATACCAAACTTCTCAGCAGTTGCATTTTTATTCTATCTTGTCTATTGTTACGCAATATGTCAATCAGAAAAGACAGACTTTGATTATCCTCAGGTCCTCTCTTTGATTCTCAAACTTCTCACCCTCCAAGGATCTTCTAGTTTGTTCAAAACAGGATTGTCTCTGAACTGTGACTCCAATTAAGGACCGTTCAGAGTTTATGACTTGAGGGTTCTTCCAGAACTTCCCCTCAAAACATGCAGATTTTTAGTACCCCACCCTTAGGTTTTATGTTAATTTTTGGTAACGCCCCCTCGACGTACAAAGCAATATATACATATCTTGTTATACCTGTGCCCCTTGTACAGTCGCGCGTACAGATCCGCGAACTTTTGCACGTAAAAATGTGTGGTTAAACTGATTGTATGTGCGTTTTATGACATTTTTGTATCGTTGATATAACTGCTCTTTACTGTAAATTACAAGGAGAAGCTTCCATGAATGTCGATGAACCAAAAATATAGTTTTTCATCTGATTTTATGCCAAGGAAGTAGCCCTTGCTGACCTATGTCAAGTCTGATGCACAAAAGAGTAATGGCATTAACTATTAATGGCTTGTGTAGAACTGTAGATGCAAGTACATTTTTGTGTAGCAATTTGAGAAGTAGGCAGTCTTTGCTGACAAGTTATGGTACTGTTGCTACAGTGCTTGTATTTTTCTATATCATATTTCTGCCCTACAAAGGTCAACTACAGTAACTGCACGAAATTGGACTAATGCCACTTTTGTATAACCTTCTGAGGTTTTTCAAGATAAGGGAACTTAGCTGGCTACTAAGAACTTATGTCCATTTTTTAAAGGCTTATTAGTGGAGGTCATTAAGAGGGGGTAATCGAACCGTTTTATTTGAATTTTTTTTTAAATCTTATTGAATATGTGTGCAAACATATGTTTCGCTTGAGCAAACCTGCAATGTGATTATTATGTAATGTATTACAGAGATCACAATATAAGCATTTAAGGGGACATTCTTAGTAGCCACCTTAGTTCCCTTTTCTTGAAAAGCTTCACTAAAAGCTTTATCTTGTGGTAAATTTTCAAAGTCCCAACTCCACTGGATACTGAGATATCATGGTGCAAAATTTACAGTACAGTACAGTATCTTCCAAATGTTGATGCAAACAGAGGTGAAGTACAGTATCTGCAGCATCATTGTGCAGATAGGCCTACTGTAGTTTACCTCTGTATGAGGTAAGTTTTAGAGAAAAAACTGGAATATCATTTTGTAGTAGAAATTCTTCAATAACAACAATCTATACCCGTGTAAGCCTATGAAAAGGGCTGCAGAAGTATTTAACACCAGTGTATACTATATATAACTGAAGAAAATTGGAGATTGACATGTTTCACCACTCAGAAAATGCAGATACGGTAGAGCTCCGTAGGATAATTTGTTTGAAGCTGCGTAAAAGGCAAGTTATTACAAAGGTAACAAACCTATAATGAACTTTCAAGGTAATTTACACTTCTTTTACAAAAGTGTGACAAATATTAATGATTTTTCACATTTTATACTTGCTGGATCACAGGGAAAACTTTAAATGGCTTTTTCTCAAAAATAAGATTATTGCAGTTACTGTAGTTTACCTTTGTAGGGCAGATTTGTATTCATTATACTCCGTAAAAATTCAGGATTCGAATGGCTGTTAAACAAATATCTACCAAGTTTCATCGTTACGTGATAAGTTTGTGGTAATATGGTAAACAAATTGTGCAACCATCTCACTCAATCATTTGAGCTAACTCAAAATTTCAGAATTTACAGTGTACTAAAGGAGGAGAGAAAGCAAGTGAGTCAAAGTGCAATGGCAAGTGCAATCTTCTATGTTGAGGTTTGATGGTTGCGCATGAGGCCAACCCAAATTTGTTGAAGGTTTGTTTGGAGTGCAGAAAACTGTCACTACAGCTGTTTGTCAGGTCAGCAGTTTAGATAATCCGACTATTTGCTGAGTGATGGATTATCTCAAGTGGGGGGGGGGGGGGGGGGTACAGCGTTCCACTTCTGGGCAAACATGAACACCTTTGAGATTTAGTTATTGAATCTTCATTCTATCAAAGGCTCCATGTTTAGTGAAGTTTAAATGATGATCCCATAGTGTTGTAATTAAGGAATTATTCAGGAATAGTCACTTGTGATGGCCTCAGGCAGTTATAAGGCTTTGGAAACAAAATAAGATAAAAAAGGTTAACCAAAGTACTACATTATATATTATTACAAACAGCCGTACTTGCCGTATCGGAAATATGAACGTGACATATCATCAGTTGTCATCACTCGCGAAGTGCAACTTACAGAATGCGTCATCTCTTTCCCCATAGGTATCTACTTTAATAATAAAAAACACTTCATGATTTCTTCTGCCATGTTACAACGTATAGGCCTATGTAACAATCGGCCAACCAAGCTCTTTTTGAAATATAGGGATCTTTTTGTACTTTATGTTCATATTGTTCTCATCAGTCTGACAATTACCTTTTCACCTGGCCTCTCACCACTTATTCTAGCAGTGAATAGGATAATTATCATAATGACGTCAGTAGGTACCTGGAAATTTAACAAGAGGAAACATGATACATGAGGAGGAATTAACTGAATTAGTGCTTCTGCAAGTGGTGGCTTCCCCGAGCATCAAGCTATTTTGGATGCTGCCTTGATAGTTAATGACAGATTTTCAAGGGGGGGGGGCAGGCTGATTTTTATTCTTGAGTATAGCTTATCTATCTGCAAAGTTCATGAATTCAGAGCCAGAATTGTTGATGAATAATAATAATTTATAAAGCGCCCGTATCCAAACTCCAATTTGCTCATTGGCACAACACTGCTTTCAACATCTGTCATTATGTCAGGATTGTCAGGTGCAAAAAGGCGATTCACAATTTACCTTGCGCCAAAAGGAGTTATCCGATGTAGCGCAGTTATCACAAAACATAATTAAAATGGTCACTTCAGAACACATCACAGTTTGAGTGAAATTGAATAGTTAATAGTTACACAGAATTGAATTAATAACACAGTGGCATCTCATTTGATCATAATGGGAAAAGGTCAAATGCTCCTTGGTTTTTTTCATTTTTCTTGGTCTTTTTCATTTTTCTAAGTCTGTTTGCCATTTCACAAATGATGCTTCGGTATGATAAGCAACTCTGACAAATCAGTCGTAGACTATTTTATATAACTACTGGACAATATTATGCCATTTTCTCATGTTATTAGACAATTTTGATGTATCTGAATCAATACCTTTTAATGCAAAATTAACTCTCTCCAAACGTAAGATTTGAATTAAGTTGCAGTCTGATCGTTACATCGTAATCTAAATATGCTCCAGTTGCAAGATGTCTTGTCATACATGTCAAGGTGATGCCTACAAATAAATAAATACATGAGGGTACATATATGTAATTCTTTTAATATCACAGAGACAAATTCCATCTCAACAGACGAGAATTAACAGAGAACCCATAAGAAAGGGAGATGCAATGACATAATAGAGAGGTTTTGCTGCACGTTTCCGTGTGACGTGTACGTGGGAGTTGCCATGACAACAATGTAATAAGATAGCACTTGTACACGTATACGTCACACGTGAACGTGTAGCAAAACCTCTCTAATAGTGAGGGGACAAAACGTACACACTGCGATTCCAAACTGTTACACTGGTGCAAGCATTTACATACAAAAAGACTGTTTAATGCCGGGCATGTGTTACACCCTAATCTGGTGGACCAATCTCAGCATACAATACAAGGTGGCCTTGTTCTGGACTAATGTGTGTGCTTAACTCAGAGATAGATAGGGTGCCAGTTGTCAAGTGGCTGCAATTGCTAAGTTACTTGGTTGTTAGACAAATATTTTGAGGGTTCCCTCATGTAGATGTATAACTGACATAGAAATATTAAGAGGTGTCGAACTAGCTTGGACCTCATTCAGTTGTTTAACTATATCCTTGTGTAGTAATTATTGATAAACATACCACAAATGACAACATTTAGTCCGGCCATTTCATGTGACCAATGTCAGTCACATTTTCGCTATTTTGTTTTTCTATGGATGCTCAGGCAAGACTGAAAAGATATCTATTTATAAGAAAAGGACAGATGTATATAGCACAGCATAATACAAGATCAGCAGATTCAGCACCCATGATCCACACAAGCAACCTTTTAATACTGTAACACTGGAGTCCTCCATATGGACCAGAGTTATTTCTGAAGACAAGTAGGCTAAAGACTCTGCAAATCACTTAACGGTGAAATTACAGAGCTTTACCTAAATGATGCTAGAAGAAGACACAGGAAATTACTCCGGGAGAGTTTGACCTTTTTTGCCTCGTAAATTCTCCGATGACAAGAAAATAGACTACTTGTTTCAAATGCTTGTGGTACACTCTAAAGCAGACAACACATTTGAGATGACTTGTATCTATTTAAGTTCTTTACATCAACTCATCACATCGCTGATATGATCTTTGGAAAAAAGTTGACCCTTTCTGTATGGGTATACGCTGCCATTGCCACAGGTATGCAAAAGTGAGAAATTCGACTAGATCAGTAATTATTTCATCTATTTGTACAAATCATTATTGCAATACAATATACCTTTCAGAAAGGGAAGTTTATTTTGAACTTTCAGTTGCCAGGAGATATTGGTGCCATATCTAGGAATATTTTACCTCATTTTAGGACTTTTAAAAAATTGCAATATGAATTCCCCTTTTCAGTATGAGCATACATACTTCATCTTGGGAAAATAGTAGAAGCTTTGCGTATCCAAATACTTCCTTCATAAAGTCCATAAATCAGCTCATGTGTGTCACAGTCCTGGTAGTTTTTGTCACAAATAAACTTTTTGTCATCCAGTTCGAAGTGCAAAGTTTTAGTAATCAAGTGCTAACTAATAGATAATTCAATGACATCTTGCCACCACGCTGGCCATTGCCCTTTTTGCTTAGTTGCCTGCGCAACATTCCTGAAGCTACTTAGGCTTAGGTGAAATTAAAGAAAGATCTTTCGGAGAGAATCATTAACTGCAGTTCTTTCCTCAAACCTGAAAGACAAGGAAATTACTGAGGAAGTATCTGCCAGAGCTGAAACAGATAAATTGAATGTCCCGTCACTCTTGGGTTCTGTTTTTGTCTTCGAACTTGTTCAAGGATGGCTGCATATAAAGCAGTGCTAGAGGAGGTACTGGTATACCCCAGGGAAGCTGATACAGACTTCACAACCTTGTCCAAAAAACCAAGATAATGTAAGACACAAGGATGAAAAAAGGCATTATTTGTTACGAGATAACAAGTTAATTACCACACCTGTCAAAGTTTCAAAGACGACTGCTAAACTTCATTAAAAACCAAGTCCACTTAAAGGTGGAAGTGAAAACACAACATACAAATTAACAAACAGAATGACAGGTTTCTTTATGCCACCAAAAAATGAGTTATCCTTCCTGCTCTAATTCTCCTTTTCCTACAGTGTATTTTATTTCATAATCAATAATAAGAATAATTCAAGGACAAGGATTGAACTCCATGAAAAGAAGACCATTTAAAAGTGTTATTCAAGGTAAAATGTACAGAAACATCCAAATGTAAAAAACACTGAACGACAGGTTTCATTGAGAAGCAGGCCAATTAATTATCATCAACGATGAGTACAAAGACAAGTGACGGAATTAATTAGAATGATTATCCAATTAAAAGCAATTAAATTTCTCCTTGAAAGCAGGGTTTGTCACCATTATCTCTTTAGTCAAATTCCAGCGACCTTCCTGTTCTCATTCTCCTTTTCCAACCGCGTAATTTATTTCATGATCAATAAGCTTTTCAGAATTTTGTATAGCCTTGCAAAAACTGAGTGCAATTTAATGAAAATGTATCTACTTAATTTTGCAAATGTGACACCATCTTTAGAATTTTCTTCTTTTTTCACGGTGATTGGCACAACTAAGCTATAAACCCCTTTGTGAAGTCACAGTGATAACGCAAGTCAGTCTTAAAGCAATGTTTAAAGGGTATGACATGACATATTGTAACGCTATCAACATTTATGTTAAGAAGTGACTTCAAATTTCGCCATTTATCCACTTTTCATTAAGCAAAACACATGTCATTAAGCAAAAGACATTTCCATTGCACGATATCACTGAAGGCCATTACATGATTTCCTAACTGGATGGCGCATTCAATTACAAAATTGTCTGAGAAAAGAAAACTATGTAGAATCAAAAAGGTTTATCTCAATTTCAAACAAATTATAACAGATAGCACTATCCCACCACTTCTCAATTTACAATTTTCTGCTGCATGGTTATTGACATGCTTGCTGCAAACTTCAAAACGATTTCCTCCCTACACCCTTTTTCCCAACAAGATCACCATAATAATTCTATTGAACTAACGCAGTTCAAAACATATCTTTTCCTAGGGACATTCTCAGATGGACTCAATACAATTCCACACTTGTCTACATTTGCATCTTATTCTATCTTGTCTATTGTTCCACGCAAAGCAGAAAAGACAAACTCTGATTACCCTCAGGTCATCTACATTGATTCTCCAACTTCTCACCCTCCGAGGATCTTCCAAGTTTGTACAAAACAGAATTGTCTCAGAACTGTGACTCCTAGTGCAATCACCTCATTTTCCTCCCAGTAACAATTACTAAGTTTGACTTTTTATTGTGATTAGGCTGCTGCATACAAAGTAATTAAAAGCATTTATGCTTATCTGAAATCCGGAACAGCTATTTGCTAATTCCTCCAGGCCTACATACACATTAAAAGCAAGTAAGTCAGCCGTTCTTCTTGCAATTATGGATCATGAACTGATAGATTTCAAGTATAGTATACAAAATCACTTTAGAGAGAGCCTCACCATGCTTGATTACTGATTAGCAAACAAAACAAGGGTTTTCCACAACATGAAAAAGTATTTGTCAATTCGGCTGTTAATAGCTTTTATTTGGCTATAATCCCTCTTTTGGACATCAATTTAATCTGCTGACATACAAGCTTTAAGTCAGTCAGTTCAGCTGAGCCAGACCAAGAATGTTTCAAATTGTCAACATGTACAAACAAAGCAAGATAAAATGGTTAACTGCAATGAACATATAAACACAACTGTAAATATCGCTATTCCCACAGCCTCTATTCTATGATCATGATGCATCATCAGCTATCATGACCAGTGAAGTGCAATTTTGTTGTGATATGGCCATCTCTTTCACGAGTGGAGTCACCTTTTGTTTGTGATGAGCTTGTGATGAGTAGATATACAGAGTATGAAACTAGCATTTCACCTACTTTCATGGGCTAGTTTATCCTCAAATTGACACATTTTAAAGAATTGACAAAGTCTTACCTGATGTTTTTCTTGCTCCGTGCAACTGTCTTGTTGTATGGGACAGGCCAAAGGTTGTTGTCACCTCTGTATTTTAATGAAAACCACCTCTTTCCAAAGCTTACACAGCTATATAGGGTCTTTGGCCTCAGCCAACAATGGCTGCCAGTGATAATCAAAACAACAGCCAAGGACAAAATTTAATTCTGAGATTTAGCAACAGGGGGTCAATCACTTCTAGACATGACAGCACCTGGTGAGAAAAGTAATTACAATCCACAGCTGCATTGCAATGGATCAATTGCTTTAATGTGACTAGATATGTGATAAAGAGAAATTGCTATTACGATGTCTTGTAAATGTGAATTAATACAAATAAAGAAAATCATGACAGATGGAAAAGCTCCATTTAGAAATTTAAAAAACCTCCTCTTCCAAACTTTTAGAGACCATGACATTTTTCTAAGACTCAGCTGACAGTAAGTAAAGACTGTAATGTGGTCCAGGAGAAACTTAAAAGCTTCCCATTCATTTACAAATGTCATGTGCATTCAAGTACAAGAAGTTTCAGGGGAAAACAGATCTAGACCTATCACTCTGAAAATGTAAAATGTTACTGTGAGGTGCTGCCTCTGGTGGAAATATGTGTGTTGTGTCACTCCATTTGTATGTCTAGCATATTGACTGCATGCCTTCCTGCAATAGAGTGACCACCAAAAACTACAATTCCGACACTCCAACCCTGGTAGGTTTCCATGTTGGTTAAATTTCTGTGACAGAAGAATGAATTATGTAATCTGACTTATCTGAGTGATCGTTTGTGATTTTACAAAACACACCAGATATACAATAACACATGCCTGCACATTATCAAGGGTTAATTATCTGATCATGCTGATGGGAAACTCTAAAAAAGTCAAAAGTATCTATTCTTTGCTGACTCAGGAGCAAAAATGAAAAAAAAAAGAGGCCCATCGTCTCACAATCATTCAGAGTAATGAAATAAAAATTAAGAGGAGACTTTCAGTATGCTGACCTAAAAGTAATGTCATAAAAATTATCATTGACCAAAAGAAGCACTCATGAACCTGTTTTTTAGAAACATCTTCAAGCAACTACACAGGTCTTCGGGCTACCAGGACCATATTTCAGTGCAGTGCATGAAGTGAAGCCATGGAATGTCAGCTGTCATTATGTTGTAGAAAATCAGTGTTGTGTGTTATCTAATCCTTTTTTCCAAGTGTAATATTATTCTAATTAATGATTTTGTTGATGACAGTGATCACTTGGTTTGGAAGTGATCATCAGGTTTGGCCTTTTTTGTCATTTGACAGGTGTGTTGCTTAAAGTTTGCTTAAAATTAGGCAGACAATTATAACAAAAATATCACCAGGCATGAAATAATTTTACAACAATTCCTGAATGATTTGCAACCAAGTAATTGGTTATTTTGGACAAATCATTTATCATCCAATCACAGCATTTGTTTATTTTGCTGCAAAATCATTGATGCATGAAGTGGTTCATTGAGTCTAATGGCCCTAAATGAAATGGTAAATGAGTTGACTGTCTCCTTCAACAGCAGGATATCTGTTTATAACAATGAAGCTGGCACCCATAAGTTGATGAAATCATTGCAGAAATACACAAGGATGGTGTTCAATTCGTTTTTCAGGTGGGTCATGCCTTATATAGATAATAATCAGCACACTAAATTTTATAAACAAATCTTTCAATATGGCCTATCATTCATACCCTTGTTAATAATATAGACACACATCACAAGCTCACAACCTTTCTTGAAAACACTCGTGATCTCTTTCCCATATGAAGAGTATCTACTGCAATATTATTAGAGACTTGCTAATGGTATTTTTATCTGCCACATTACAAGAAAATGAAACAACCTGCCAGTCTATACCCTTTTTAAAATAAAATGTTTTGCACTTAATGTTCATATTGTTTTGATTAGTCTGACAATCTCTATTTCACCTGCCTGGCCTCTCTAAATAGACTGGTTTGCTGGCAATAAATGGGATATCATGATGATGGCAGTAGTTACCTGAAAATTTAACGAGAGGAAACAAGATACTATACGAGGATCGAGGATGGAATTACTGAATTAATCTTTCTACAAGTGGCTGCTTCTCCAATGCTGAAGTGCATTTGGATGCTGCCTTGACAGTTATTAGTACAGTTATCACAAAAAATGATGATAATGGTGGCTTTAGAATACATCTCGGTTTGAGTGAAATTGACCACTTGAAATTGTAATTAAAATTAAATGAATTTAGAAATCAAGTTGTGGTCTAATGTTTGTGTCGTTTAATAAATCTGTACCCTGGAATATGCCCCAGTTGTAATTTGACCAGTCAGACAGGTCAAGTTTGAGACCAAGGTTATCTCTTTCAAGCTTACAAAATTTATTAATGTAAATATCAACTTATCAATACTCCATTAGGCCTGCATAGCGAAGTTCATTTCAATAGAACAGAAGTGACAGAGAACATATCAGAAAAGGGAGACTCAATGACCTGAGGAATGGACAAAACACACACACTGCAGGTTCTAAACAGTTACACTAGTGTCAGCATTTACATACAAAAAGACTGTTTAATGCTAGGCATGTGTGACCCCCTAATCTGGTGGACCAATCTCAGCATGAAATACTGGGTGGACAGTGGGTGGCTTTGTTCGGGACAAATGCATGTGCTTAACTCCGAGATAGATAGGGTCAAATGGCTGCTAATGCCTAGTTACTAGCAAGAAACATATTTTGAGGGTTCACTCATCAGAATGTAAAACTGACACAGAAATATTAACAGGTGTCATTCTACCTTAGACCACATTCATTTGTGTAACTATGTCCTTGTCAATGAGTACTAATTATTGCAAAATATAGGCTTTGACAAATGACAACAAAAAATCCGGCCATTAAGTGTGACCAATTTCGGTAACATTATCGCTCTTTTGTTTTCTTATGGTCAGACAAGACAGACAGGATATTTATTGATAAGAAAAGGACAGACGCCCATAGCTCAGCATAATACAGGTACATATTCTTCTTGGGAAAAATAGTAGAGGCATGGCGTATCCAAACACTTCTTCATAAAGTCAATAAATCAGCTTCAACTCAGGTCTGTGGCAGTTCTGGTTGTTTTTGTCACACATTAACTTTTTGTCATCCAGCACAAAGTGCAAAGTTTTAGTAATCAAGTGTTAACTGATAGATAATTCATTGACTTCTTGCCACAACGCTAGCCATTGCCCTTTTTGCTAAGTTGCCTGCGCAACATTCCTGCAGCTACCTTGAATTATTTACTGCAAATTACATGATTACTCAACCGTTAGGCTTAGGTGAAATTACAGAAAGCTCTTTTGGAGAGAATCAGCAACTGCAGTTTTTCTTCAAACCTGAAAGACAAGGAAATTGCATAGGGAGTATCTGTCAGAGTTAAACAGATAAATTGAATGTCCTATCCCTCCGGAATTCTGTTTTGTCTTTAGACTTGTTCAAGGACGGCTGCACATAGGCCTAAAGCTAAAGAATGTGCTGGCTTGGTTGTTTGCGTGCTGGATTTCTACTGGCATAAGCTGGATTAGCTTAATTAAGCCGACTTCCCAACCTTGGACAAATCAACCAAGATAATTTGACATTTATGATGACGATTGATGAGGCAACAAGTAAATTACCGCACCTGTCAAAGTTTCAAGGACAACTAGTTAACTCCGCTAAAAAATCCACTTATATTAAAGGTGTTTTTCAACATGAAAGTACAAAGACACGACATCCAAATTAAAAAACGGAATGACAGGTTCTAATTCTCATTTTCCTACAGTAAATTTCATATAATAATCAATAATTCAAGGAGAAGGAGTGGACTCCAGGAAAAATCAACCAATTTAAAAGTGTAATTCAAGGCAAGATTAAGGGAAACATCCAAATTCAAAAACAGTGAAAGACAGGTTCCACTGCACAGCAGGCTAATGAATTGTCTTCAATGATGAGTACAAAGACAGGTGATGAAATTAATTAGAATGATTATCCAATTAAAAGCAATTAAATTTCTCCTTGAAAGCAGTGTTTGTCACCATTATCTCATTAGTCCAGTGGCTGTGACCTTTCCGATCTCGTGCTCCTTTCCCTACTGCGTAATTTATTTTATGATCAACAAGCCAAGTTTTTCAGAATTTTTTACTGCCTTGAGAAAATGGAGTGCAATTTAATGAAAATGTTTCTATCTTGTGCTTGCAAATTCTATGTGATCCTTAGAATTTTCTGATCTTCCGATTCTTTACAGAAGTGTTATCACTATTCAAATAATGGAATGTCACTTTGACATTTGGCCTCATTTGAGGATAAATGCTGCTGACGATTGACCTTTGTGTACTCAATTTCCGGTTTTCTATCAAAAAAGAAAACTGAAACTACGCGTATCATATCTAGCAGCACTGCTGTCACGAAATATATCCATTAACTGTATATCACAAGGACAGATTTCAAGAAACTGACAAAATGCATTGACACATGGACTATGTAGGCCTATGTTTATCTTTGATAAATGCACTTATTGATAGATGCTTCAATGAACAGTAACTGAATCAAACATACTACTTTTAATACCGGGGGGCTGGAGTTTTTTTTAAATAAATAATTTCTTGCTCAGTTTTAGTTTAAAAATGAATAATTTCTTGCACAGTTTTAGTGAAATAGCTAATTTCTGGCTTGAAATTAAAACAACTTCTTTCTTGGCAGTCTTTAAATAAATCCTTTCTGATGGGGGGCATTTCTTAACAAGGTGTTGATTGATTTTGGAATTAATATTCAGGGCACGCTTGAAATGAATTATTACTGTTGCCATTATCGTGAAATGAATTATTTCCCACTGAGCAAAACTCCAAGCACCAATAATTATTAAATATTTTCCACCTTTAAATCATTGACAACTAATTTAAAAGATAAGATTGCTTTGTTAAAAACTGTGATGTCAAACTCTAAACTGGGTGTCACAGGCTGCAGATTAGACCAATCACATTCACCGATACCCGATGATGCCACGGTTTAAAAGCAAAAGGAAGTTTTCAAAAAAACACACAGCCATGAAAACAATGATAAGGTACAGTACAACTCAAAATAAAGTAAGAAAAATGTCTGTCAGAAGTCCTCTGTTTACCTATTTTTCACTCTTTTCTCCTCTTCACCCAAATCTCCTTACAACTCCCTTTGACTCCTTACAACAACCTAAGCCCACATTAAGAACTCTTTTTAGACAGCTACCAATGTAACTGCAATTAGCAGAGGTGCAAAATATCAAGTAAATCAAACACGATAGGGTTGATTGAGTGTAATTTGGTATTGTTTAAATGTTATTTCAATGTAATTTTAAAAGGTAGTTTCAAGTAGGTAAAAGTAGGAAGTGATTCAGGGGTAGAGTCAAAAGGTGTGAAAGGGTAAAGTAGTGGCTGATACTTCCTTCCTGCAGGGGTAATCATACTTTATTTTGGATTGTACTCTATGCACCCCATAAGAAGACTTGGAAACCAACAGGTAACATGGTAATGACAGTTTGCAAGTTAAGAAGAAGAGAATATTTTTCTCAAATGGATTGCCAACTGCGAGCAGCTACAATGTAGACATGTAAGCAAAACACTAGCAGGATAATATTTCCATTGCATGATGTCACAGACAGTCATCACATTTTTGGAGAAAAAAAAATTTTGGAGGGCAATAGTCCTGGTCAATATACTAAAATAATGACTGACACGTGACCAACTCTCAGCCAATGACAGCTCTGCTTTCATGGTCGAGGTATAATAATGATAAACAAGAACACAATCAGTTGGGCCTAAATTAATTGATGCTATTTTAGTACAGTAATAGCAATCAGCTTTTAAACTTCACACCTCAAATAAACTTCACACATCACTGCTCACAAGCAGGCTGCTGACAGTTCAGTCATTTTCCCTGGGTGTGGCACTGCAAGCACGATGCTACACCGGTGGCGACACCTGTCAGCAAAATAAGCTTTTTTCATGCAGATGACATAAATGAGCATAAAAATGGAGTTTTCAAAACAGAATAGGATAGTTAAGAACCAAATGGAATTTTTCAGAAATTACTGCAGTATTGCAAGAGAAATTCAGGGATGTTTACTTTTACCGAAACTAACTGTTTAATCAGGGACCAACTCCATGGCAGGTACAGGCTATCCTTCATTCTCACTCCACTGAAAGATTCAAAATTCATTATGAGCTGTTGTTAAGCTAAGTTCGCTGACGCGATGGCCGATGGGCGGCTTCGCTGGACTTTATTTACGTTTTTGTGGTATTCAAATTAGTTTATAATACGAAATTCAGTGTCTCAACCAATCACATGAAGTACATTTGCCACGTTTTACTGGCCTTTTGCAGAAACTCATACTTATTGAAATTGCAGTAAGCAAATATATACCATAATCTAAATATGCTCCAGTTGCAAGATGTTTTGTCATACATGTCAAGGTGATGCCTACAAATAAATAAATACATGAGGGTACATATATGTAATTCTTTTAATATCACAGAGACAAATTCCATCTCAACAGACGAGAATTAACAGAGAACCCATAAGAAAGGGAGATGCAATGACATAATAGTAAGGGGACAAAACGTACACACTGCGATTCCAAACTGTTACACTGGTGCAAGCATTTACATACAAAAAGACTGTTTAATGCCGGGCATGTGTTACCCCCTAATCTGGTGGACCAATCTCAGCATACAATACAAGGTGGCCTTGTTCTGGACTAATGTGTGTGCTTAACTCAGAGATAGATAGGGTGCCAGTTGTCAAGTGGCTGCAATTGCTAAGTTACTTGGTTGTTAGACAAATATTTTGAGGGTTCCCTCATGTAGATGTATAACTGACATAGAAATATTAAGAGGTGTCGAACTAGCTTGGACCTCATTCAGTTGTTTAACTATATCCTTGTGTAGTAATTATTGATAAACATACCACAAATGACAACATTTAGTCCGGCCATTTCATGTGACCAATGTCAGTCACATTTTCGCTATTTTGTTTTTATATGGATGCTCAGGCAAGACTGAAAAGATATCTATTTATAAGAAAAGGACAGATGTATATAGCACAGCATAATACAAGATCAGCACCCATGATCCACACAAGCAACCTTTTAATACTGTAACACTGGAGTCCTCCATATGGACCAGAGTTATTTCTGAAGACAAGTAGGCTAAAGACTCTGCAAATCACTTAACGGTGAAATTACAGAGCTTTACCTAAATGATGCTAGAAGAAGACACAGGAAATTACTCCGGGAGATTTTGACCTTTTTTGCCTCGTAAATTCTCCGATGACAAGAAAATAGACTATTTGTTTCAAATGCTTGTGGTACACTCTAAAGCAGACAACACATTTGAGATGACTTGTATCTATTTCAGTTCTTTCATCAACTCATCACTTTGCTAATACGATCTGCAGAAGAAAGTTTACCCTTTGTGTATGGTTATACGCTGCCATTGCCACAGGTATGCAAAAGTGAGAAATTCGACTAGATCAGTAATTATTTCATCTATTTGTACAAATCATTATTGCAATACAATATGCCTTTCAGAAAGGGAAGTTTATTTTGAACTTTCAGTTGCCAGGAGATATTGGTGCCATATCTAGGAATATTTTGCCTCATTTTAGGACTTTAAAAAATTGCAATATGAATTCCCCTTTTCAGTATGAGCATACATACTTCATCTTGGGAAAATAGTAGAAGCTTTGCGTATCCAAATACTTCTCTTCATAAAGTCCATAAATCAGCTCATGAGTGTCACAGTCCTGGTAGTTTTTGTCACAAATAAACTTTTTGTCATCCAGTTCGAAGTGCAAAGTTTTAGTAATCAAGTGCTAACTAATAGATAATTCAATGACATCTTGCCACCAGGCTGGCCATTGCCCTTTTTGCTTAGTTGCCTGCACAACATTCCTGAAGCTACCTTGAATTATTTACTGCAAATTACATGATTACTCAACCGTTAGGCTTAGGTGAAATTAAAGAAAGCTCTTTCGGAGAGAATCAGCAACTGCAGTTCTTTCCTCAAACCTGAAAGACAAGGAAATTACTGAGGAAGTATCTGCCAGAGCTGAAACAGATAAATTGAATGTCCCGTCACTCTTGGGTTCTGTTTTTGTCTTCGAACTTGTTCAAGGATGGCTGCATATAAAGCAGTGCTAGAGGAGGTACTGGTATACCCCAGGGAAGCTGATACAGACTTCACAACCTTGTCCAAAAAACCAAGATAATGTAAGACACAAGGATGAAAAAAGGCATTATTTGTTACGAGATAACAAGTTAATTACCACACCTGTCAAAGTTTCAAAGACAACTGCTAAACTTCATTAAAAACCAAGTCCACTTAAAGGTGGAAGTGAAAACACAACATACAAATTAACAAACAGAATGACAGGTTTCTTTATGCCACCAAAAAATGAGTTATCCTTCCTGCTCTAATTCTCCTTTTCCTACAGTGTATTTTATTTCATAATCAATAATAAGAATAATTCAAGGACAAGGATTGAACTCCATGAAAAGAAGACCATTTAAAAGTGTTATTCAAGGTAAAATGTACAGAAACATCCAAATGTAAAAAACACTGAACGACAGGTTTCATTGAGAAGCAGGCCAATTAATTATCATCAACGATGAGTACAAAGACAAGTGACGGAATTAATTAGAATGATTATCCAATTAAAAGCAATTAAATTTCTCCTTGAAAGCAGGGTTTGTCACCATTATCTCTTTAGTCCAATTCCAGCGACCTTCCTGTTCTCATTCTCCTTTTCCAACCGCGTAATTTATTTCATGATCAATAAGCTAAGTTTTTCAGAATTTTGTATGGCCTTGTAAAAAGGGAGTGCAATTTAATGAAAATGTGCCTATCTTAATTTTGCAAATGTGACACCATCTTTAGAATGTTCTTCTTTTTTTACGGTGATTGGCACAACTAACCTATAAACCCCTTTGTGAAGTCACAGTGATAACACAAGTCAGTCTTAAAGCAATGTTTAAAGGGTATGACATGACATATTGTAACGCTATCAACATTTATGTTAAGAAGTGACTTCAAATTTCGCCATTTATCCACTTTTCATTAAGCAAAACACATGTCATTAAGCAAAAGACATTTCCGTTGCACGATATCACTGAAGGCCATTACATGATTTCCTAACTGGATGGTGCATTCAATTACAAAATTGTCTGAGAAAAGAAAACTATGTAGAATCAAAAAGGTTTATCTCAATTTCAAACAAATTATAACAGATAGCACTATCCAACCACTTCTCAATTTACAATTTTCTGCTGCATGGTTATTGACATGCTTGCTGCAAACTTCAAAACGATCTTCCTCCCTACACCCTTTTTCCCAACAAGATCACCATAATAATTCTATTGAACTAACGCAGTTCAAAACATATCTTTTCCTGGGGACATTCTCAGATGGACTCAATACAATTCCACACTTGTCTACATTTGCATCTTATTCTATCTTGTCTATTGTTCCACGCAAAGCAGAAAAGACAAACTCTGATTACCCTCAGGTCCTCTACATTGATTCTCAACATTTTCACCCTCCAAGGATCTTCCAAGTTTGTACAAAACAGAAGTGTCTCAGAACTGTGACTCCAATTACAAGCGCAATCACCTCATTTTCCTCCCAGTAACAATTAATAAGTTTGACTTTGTATTGTGATTGGGCTGCTGTATACAAAGTAATTAAAAGCATTTATGCTTATCTGAAATCCGGAACAGCCATTTGCTAATTCCTCCAGGCCTACATACACATTAAAAGCAAGTAAGTCAGCCGTTCTTCTTGCAATTATGGATCATAAACTGATAGATTTCAAGTATAGTATACAAAATCACTTTAGAGAGAGCCTCAACATGCTTGATTAGCAAACAAAACAAGGGTTTTCCACAACATGAAAAAGTATTTGTCAATTCGGCTGTTAATAGCTTTTATTTGGCTATAATCCCTCTTTTGGACATCAATTTAATCTGCTGACATACAAGCTTTAAGTCAGTCAGTTCAGCTGAGCCAGACCAAGAATGTTTCAAATTGTCAATCTAAGACACGGGGTTATTCACGACCAAACTCGGGAGGTAGTTTTCAACGTTTTATTTAAAATCCTCAAAAACTCTGTAGAAAAACAGAAAAATACAAAATCAGTAAAACATGTAAAAATGACTAAATTAATAATGACTATAATTTAGAAATAATTATTTTTAATTAACAAAACCAAATACCTGACATATGAATGCCCTATTATGGCTTTCTGCACATGGCCTTCTTTAGGCTTAGTTCACCCAGCAATTCACCTGCACAAGATGCATTCACTTTACTCACATGTCAAAGTCAAAAACGTTACAATTTAATTATACATGAAACTGTTATTAATTATACAACATTTTACATAAACTGTTCTTAATTATACACCATATATTTATCATTATACACCAGTTATATACAATAAACCTTTTTACCAAATAACCCTAGAGAAACTTAACTTTTCTATCACTGAAGAAACAAGCATGGCTGGGAGCACATGGCATGACATTGCAATTTTATATTTTGCAATTCTAACAAAATTTGTCTAAAATATTTCTATACAAATACTGCATTTCTTTACAATATTTAATTTGCTACATTATATTTTAACTATGCATTTACAAAGAGTTATAAAGAAATGATGTTTAACTCACCAGAAGCACATGTAGTGCAAAGCAGGTAAAATTGGAGAACTGTCAGACAGATTAGACCAACAAGCTGTTGACTTCTCAAAGTTTTCTTCTAATCTGACCTCCCACAATGATTCACTCAACCAGAAACTCACTTAAGGTTTAAATTTAAGGATTGATAACTTAATTAAGCAGTAGAGGGCACTTTTGTCATTGATGACCATAAAGTGCTGCCTCTCTTGTACATTCTTATCAGATTCATAAATAAAATAGAAAAGTACCTCTTACATCAACATGTACAAACAAAGCAAGATAAAATGGTTAGCTGCAATGAACATATAAACACAACTGTAAATATCGCTATTCCCACAGCCTCTATTCTATGATCATGATGCATCATCAGCTATCATGACCAGTGAAGTGCAATTTTGTTGTGATATGGCCATCTCTTTCCCATATGAAGAGTATCTACTGCAATATTATTAGAGACTTGCTAATGGTATTTTTATCTGCCACATTACAAGAAAATGAAACAACCTGCCAGTCTATACCCTTTTTAAAATAAAATGTTTTGTACTTAATGTTCATATTGTTTTGATTAGTCTGACAATCTCTATTTCACCTGCCTGGCCTCTCTAAATAGACTGGTTTGCTGGCAATAAATGGGATATCATGATGATGGCAGTAGTTACCTGAAAATTTAACGAGAGGAAACAAGATACTATACGAGGATCGAGGATGGAATTACTGAATTAATCTTTCTACAAGTGGCTGCTTCTCCAATGCTGAAGTGCATTTGGATGCTGCCTTGACAGTTATTAGTACAGTTATCACAAAAAATGATGATAATGGTGGCTTTAGAATACATCTCGGTTTGAGTGAAATTGACCACTTGAAATTGTAATTAAAATTAAATGAATTTAGAAATCAAGTTGTGGTCTAATGTTTGTGTCATTTAATAAATCTGTACCCTGGAATATGCCCCAGTTGTAATTTGACCAGTCAGACAGGTCAAGTTTGAGACCAAGGTTATCTCTTTCAAGCTTACAAAATTTATTAATGTAAATATCAACTTATCAATACTCCATTAGGCCTGCATAGCGAAGTTCATTTCAATAGAACAGAAGTGACAGAGAACATATCAGAAAAGGGAGACTCAATGACCTGAGGAATGGACAAAACACACACACTGCAGGTTCTAAACAGTTACACTAGTGTCAGCATTTACATACAAAAAGACTGTTTAACGCTAGGCATGTGTGACCCCCTAATCTGGTGGACCAATCTCAGCATGAAATACTGGGTGGACAGTGGGTGGCTTTGTTCGGGACAAATGCATGTGCTTAACTCGGAGATAGATAGGGTCAAATGGCTGCTAATGCCTAGTTACTAGCAAGAAACATATTTTGAGGGTTCACTCATCAGAATGTAAAACTGACACAGAAATATTAACAGGTGTCATTCTACCTTAGACCACATTCATTTGTGTAACTATGTCCTTGTCAATGAGTACTAATTATTGCAAAATATAGGCTTTGACAAATGACAACAAAAAATCCGGCCATTAAGTGTGACCAATTTCGGTAACATTATCGCTCTTTTGTTTTCTTATGGTCAGACAAGACAGACAGGATATTTATTGATAAGAAAAGGACAGACGCCCATAGCTCAGCATAATACAGGTACATATTCTTCTTGGGAAAAATAGTAGAGGCATGGCGTATCCAAACACTTCTTCATAAAGTCAATAAATCAGCTTCAACTCAGGTCTGTGGCAGTTCTGGTTGTTTTTGTCACACATTAACTTTTTGTCATCCAGCACAAAGTGCAAAGTTTTAGTAATCAAGTGTTAACTGATAGATAATTCATTGACTTCTTGCCACAACGCTAGCCATTGCCCTTTTTGCTAAGTTGCCTGCGCAACATTCCTGCAGCTACCTTGAATTATTTACTGCAAATTACATGATTACTCAACCGTTAGGCTTAGGTGAAATTACAGAAAGCTCTTTTGGAGAGAATCAGCAACTGCAGTTTTTCTTCAAACCTGAAAGACAAGGAAATTGCATAGGGAGTATCTGTCAGAGCTAAACAGATAAATTGAATGTCCTATCCCTCCGGAATTCTGTTTTGTTCAAGGACGGCTGCACATAGGCCTAAAGCTAAAGAATGTGCTGGCTTGGTTGTTTGCGTGCTGGATTTCTACTGGCATCAGCTGGATTAGCTTAATTAAGCCGACTTCCCAACCTTGGACAAATCAACCAAGATAATTTGACATTTATGATGACGATTGATGAGGCAACAAGTAAATTACCGCACCTGTCAAAGTTTCAAGGACAACTAGTTAACTCCGCTAAAAAATCCACTTATATTAAAGGTGTTTTTCAACATGAAAGTACAAAGACACGACATCCAAATTAAAAAACGGAATGACAGGTTCTAATTCTCATTTTCCTACAGTAAATTTCATATAATAATCAATAATTCAAGGAGAAGGAGTGGACTCCAGGAAAAATCAACCAATTTAAAAGTGTAATTCAATTAAGGGAAACATCCAAATTCAAAAACAGTGAAAGACAGGTTCCACTGCACAGCAGGCTAATGAATTGTCTTCAATGATGAGTACAAAGACAGGTGATGAAATTAATTAGAATGATTATCCAATTAAAAGCAATTAAATTTCTCCTTGAAAGCAGTGTTTGTCACCATTATCTCATTAGTCCAGTGGCTGTGACCTTTCCGATCTCGTGCTCCTTTCCCTACTGCGTAATTTATTTTATGATCAACAAGCCAAGTTTTTCAGAATTTTTTACTGCCTTGAGAAAATGGAGTGCAATTTAATGAAAATGTTTCTATCTTGTGCTTGCAAATTCTATGTGATCCTTAGAATTTTCTGATCTTCCGATTCTTTACAGAAGTGTTATCACTATTCAAATAATGGAATGTCACTTTGACATTTGGCCTCATTTGAGGATAAATGCTGCTGACGATTGACCTTTGTGTACTCAATTTCCGGTTTTCTATCAAAAAAGAAAACTGAAACTACGCGTATCATATCTAGCAGCACTGCTGTCACGAAATATATCCATTAACTGTATATCAAAAGGACAGATTTCAAGAAACTGACAAAATGCATTGACACATGGACTATGTAGGCCTATGTTTATCTTTGATAAATGCACTTATTGATAGATGCTTCAATGAACAGTAACTGAATCAAACATACTACTTTTAATACCGGGGGGCTGGAGTTTTTTTTTAAAAAATAATTTCTTGCTCAGTTTTAGTTTAAAAATGAATAATTTCTTGCACAGTTTTAGTGAAATAGCTAATTTCTGGCTTGAAATTAAAACAACTTCTTTCTTGGCAGTCTTTAAATAAATCCTTTCTGATGGGGGTATTTCTTAACAAGGTGTTGATTGATTTTGGAATTAATATTCAGGGCACGCTTGAAATGAATTATTACTGTTGCCATTATCGTGAAATGAATTATTTCCCACTGAGCAAAACTCCAAGCCCCAATAATTATTAAATATTTTCCACCTTTCAATCATTGACAACTAATTTAAAAGATAACATTGCTTTGTTAAAAACTGTGATGCAAACTCTAAATTGGGTGTCACAGGCTGCAGATTAGACCAATCACATTCAGCGATACCCGATGATGCCACGGTTTAAAAGCAAAAGGAAGTTTTCAAAAAAACACACAGCCATGAAAACAATGATAAGGTACAGTACAACTCAAAATAAAGTAAGAAAAATGTCTGTCAGAAGTCCTCTGTTTACCTATTTTTCACTCTTTTCTCCTCTTCACCCAAATCTCCTTACAACTCCCTTTGACTCCTTACAACAACCTAAGCCCACATTAAGAACTCTTTTTAGACAGCTACCAATGTAACTGCAATTAGCAGAGGTGCAAAATATCAAGTAAATCAAACACGATAGGGTTGATTGAGTGTAATTTGGTATTGTTTAAATGTTATTTCAATGTAATTTTAAAAGGTAGTTTCAAGTAGGTAAAAGTAGGAAGTGATTCAGGGGTAGAGTCAAAAGGTGTGAAAGGGTAAAGTAGTGGCTGATACTTCCTTCCTGCAGGGGTAATCATACTTTATTTTGGATTGTACTCTATGCACCCCATAAGAAGACTTGGAAACCAACAGGTAACATGGTAATGACAGTTTGCAAGTTAAGAAGAGGGGGTAATTTTTTCAAATGGATTGCCAACTGCGAGCAGCTACAATGTAGACATGTAAGCAAAACACTAGCAGGATAATATTTCCATTGCATGATGTCACAGACAGTCATCACATTTTTGGAGAAAAAAAAATTTTGGAGGGCAATAGTCCTGGTCAATATACTAAAATAATGACTGACACGTGACCAACTCTCAGCCAGTGACAGCTCTGCTTTCATGGTCGAGGTATAATAATGATAAACAAGAACACAATCAGTTGGGCCTAAATTAATTGATGCTATTTTAGTACAGTAATAGCAATCAGCTTTTAAACTTCACACCTCAAATAAACTTCACACATCACTGCTCACAAGCAGGCTGCTGACAGTTCAGTCATTTTCCCTGGGTGTGGCACTGCAAGCACGATGCTACACCGGTGGCGACACCTGTCAGCAAAATAAGCTTTTTTCATGCAGATGACATAAATGAGCATAAAAATGGAGTTTTCAAAACAGAATAGGATAGTTAAGAACCAAATGGAATTTTTCAGAAATTACTGCAGTATTGCAAGAGAAATTCAGGGATGTTTACTTTTACCGAAACTAACTGTTTAATCAGGGACCAACTCCATGGCAGGTACAGGCTATCCTTCATTCTCACTCCACTGAAAGATTCAAAATTCATTATGAGCTGTTGTTAAGCTAAGTTCGCTGACGCGATGGCCGATGGGCGGCTTCGCTGGACTTTATTTACGTTTTTGTGGTATTCAAATTAGTTTATAATACGAAATTCAGTGTCTCAACCAATCACATGAAGTACATTTGCCACGTTTTACTGGCCTTTTGCAGAAACTCATACTTATTGAAATTGCAGTAAGCAAATATATACCGTAATCTAAATATGCTCCAGTTGCAAGATGTCTTGTCACACATGTCAAGGTGATGCCTACAAATAAATAAATACATGAGGGTACATATATGTAATTTTTCAATATCACAGAGACAAATTCCATCTAAACAGACGAGAATTACCATGGAACCCATAAGAAAGATAAATGTAATGACATAATAGTGAGGGGACAAAACGTACACACTGCGATTCCAACTGTTACACTGGTGCAAGCATTTACATACAAAAAGACTGTTTAATGCCAGACATGTGTTACCCCCTAATCTGGTGGACCAATCTCAGCATACAGTACAAGGTGGCCTTGTTCTGGACAATGACATGGGGGGGGACAAAACACACTCACTGCAGATTCCAAACAGTTACACTTGTTTAAATACAAAAAGACTGTTTAATGCCAGACATGTGTTACCCCCTAATCTGGTGGACCAATCTCAGCAAACAACACAAGGTGGCCTTGTTCTGGACAATGACATGGGGGGGGGGACAAAACACACTCACTGCAGATTCCAAACAGTTACACTTGTTTAAATACAAAAAGACTGTTTAATGCCAGACATGTGTTACCCCCTAATCTGGTGGACCAATCTCAGCATACAATACAAGGTGGCCTTGTTCTGGACAATGACATGGGGGGGGGGGGGGACAAAACACACTCACTGCAGATTCCAAACAGTTACACTTGTTTAAATACAAAAAGACTGTTTAATGCCAGACATGTGTTACCCCCTAATCTGGTGGACCAATCTCAGCATACAACACAAGGTGGCCTTGTTCTGGACAATGACATGGGGGGGACAAAACACACTCACTGCAGATTCCAAACAGTTACACTTGTTTAAATACAAAAAGACTGTTTAATGCCAGACATGTGTTACCCCCTAATCTGGTGGACCAATCTCAGCATACAATACAAGGTGGCCTTGTTCTGGACAATGACATGGGGGGGGGACAAAACACACTCACTGCAGATTCAAAACAGTTACACTTGTTTAAATACAAAAAGACTTTTTAATGCCAGACATGTGTTACGCCCTAATCTGGTGGACCAATCTCAGCATACAACACAAGGTGGCCTTGTTCTGGACAATGACATGGGGGGGACAAAACACACTCACTGCAGATTCCAAACAGTTACACTTGTTTAAATACAAAAAGACTGTTTAATGCCAGACATGTGTTACCCCCTAATCTGGTGGACCAATCTCAGCATACAATACAAGGTGGCCTTGTTCTGGACAATGACATGGGGGGGACAAAACACACTCACTGCAGAAACCAAACAGTTACACTTGTTTAAATACAAAAAGACTGTTTAATGCCAGACATGTGTTACCCCCTAATCTGGTGGACCAATCTCGGCATACAATACAAGGTGGCCTTGTTCTGGACAATGACATGGAGGGGGGACAAAACACACTCACTGCAGATTCCAAACAGTTACACTTGTTTAAATACAAAAAGACTGTTTAATGCCAGACATGTGTTACCCCCTAATCTGGTGGACCAATCTCAGCATACAATACAAGGTGGCCTTGTTCTGGACAATGACATGGGGGGGGGACAAAACACACTCACTGCAGATTCCAAACAGTTACACTTGTTTAAATACAAAAAGACTGTTTAATGCCAGACATGTGTTACCCCCTAATCTGGTGGACCAATCTCAGCATACAATACAAGGTGGCCTTGTTCTGGACAATGACATGGGGGGGACAAAACACACTCACTGCAGATTCCAAACAGTTACACTTGTTTAAATACAAAAAGACTGTTTAATGCCAGACATGTGTTACCCCCTAATCTGGTGGACCAATCTCAGCATACAATACAAGGTGGCCTTGTTCTGGACAATGACATGGGGGGGGGGACAAAACACACTCACTGCAGATTCCAAACAGTTACACTTGTTTAAATACAAAAAGACTGTTTAATGCCAGACATGTGTTACCCCCTAATCTGGTGGACCAATCTCAGCATACAACACAAGGTGGCCTTGTTCTGGACAATGACATGGGGGGGGGACAAAACACACTCACTGCAGATTCCAAACAGTTACACTTGTTTAAATACAAAAAGACTGTTTAATGCCAGACATGTGTTACCCCCTAATCTGGTGGACCAATCTCAGCATACAACACAAGGTGGCCTTGTTCTGGACAATGACATGGGGGGGACAAAACACACTCACTGCAGATTCCAAACAGTTACACTTGTTTAAATACAAAAAGACTGTTTAATGCCAGACATGTGTTACCCCCTAATCTGGTGGACCAATCTCAGCATACAATACAAGGTGGCCTTGTTCTGGACAATGACATGGGGGGGGGGACAAAACACACTCACTGCAGATTCCAAACAGTTACACTTGTTTAAATACAAAAAGACTGTTTAATGCCAGACATGTGTTACCCCCTAATCTGGTGGACCAATCTCAGCATACAATACAAGGTGGCCTTGTTCTGGACAATGACATGGGGGGGGGACAAAACACACTCACTGCAGATTCCAAACAGTTACACTTGTTTAAATACAAAAAGACTGTTTAATGCCAGACATGTGTTACCCCCTAATCTGGTGGACCAATCTCAGCATACAATACAAGGTGGCCTTGTTCTGGACAATGACATGGGGGGGGGGACAAAACACACTCACTGCAGATTCCAAACAGTTACACTTGTTTAAATACAAAAAGACTGTTTAATGCCAGACATGTGTTACCCCCTAATCTGGTGGACCAATCTCAGCATACAACACAAGGTGGCCTTGTTCTGGACAATGACATGGGGGGGGGGGGGGGACAAAACACACTCACTGCAGATTCCAAACAGTTACACTTGTTTAAATACAAAAAGACTGTTTAATGCCAGACATGTGTTACCCCCTAATCTGGTGGACCAATCTCAGCATACAATACAAGGTGGCCTTGTTCTGGACAATGACATGGGGGGGACAAAACACACTCACTGCAGATTTCAAACAGTTACACTTGTTTAAATACAAAAAGACTGTTTAATGCCAGACATGTGTTACCCCCTAATCTGGTGGACCAATCTCAGCATACAATACAAGGTGGCCTTGTTCTGGACAATGACATGGGGGGGACAAAACACACTCACTGCAGAAACCAAACAGTTACACTTGTTTAAATACAAAAAGACTGTTTAATGCCAGACATGTGTTACCCCCTAATCTGGTGGACCAATCTCGGCATACAATACAAGGTGGCCTTGTTCTGGACAATGACATGGGGGGGGGGGGACAAAACACACTCACTGCAGATTCCAAACAGTTACACTTGTTTAAATACAAAAAGACTGTTTAATGCCAGACATGTGTTACCCCCTAATCTGGTGGACCAATCTCAGCATACAATACAAGGTGGCCTTGTTCTGGACAATGACATGGGGGGGGGGGACAAAACACACTCACTGCAGATTCCAAACAGTTACACTTGTTTAAATACAAAAAGACTGTTTAATGCCAGACATGTGTTACCCCCTAATCTGGTGGACCAATCTCAGCATACAATACAAGGTGGCCTTGTTCTGGACAATGACATGGGGGGGGGGGACAAAACACACTCACTGCAGATTCCAAACAGTTACACTTGTTTAAATACAAAAAGACT
Source organism: Platynereis dumerilii (assembly GCA_026936325.1). Taxonomy (NCBI): domain Eukaryota; kingdom Metazoa; phylum Annelida; class Polychaeta; order Phyllodocida; family Nereididae; genus Platynereis; species Platynereis dumerilii. Next base: position 991,053 of record JAPTHN010000104.1, on the reverse strand, counting down.
GTTTAATGCCAGACATGTGTTACCCCCTAATCTGGTGGACCAATCTCAGCATACAACACAAGGTGGCCTTGTTCTGGACAATGACATGGGGGGACAAAACACACTCACTGCAGATTCCAAACAGTTACACTTGTTTAAATACAAAAAGACTGTTTAATGCCAGACATGTGTTACCCCCTAATCTGGTGGACCAATCTCAGCATACAATACAAGGTGGCCTTGTTCTGGACAATGACATGGGGGGGGGGACAAAACACACTCACTGCAGATTCCAAACAGTTACACTTGTTTAAATACAAAAAGACTGTTTAATGCCAGACATGTGTTACCCCCTAATCTGGTGGACCAATCTCAGCATACAACACAAGGTGGCCTTGTTCTGGACAATGACATGGGGGGGGACAAAACACACTCACTGCAGATTCCAAACAGTTACACTTGTTTAAATACAAAAAGACTGTTTAATGCCAGACATGTGTTACCCCCTAATCTGGTGGACCAATCTCAGCATACAATACAAGGTGGCCTTGTTCTGGACAATGACATGGGGGGGACAAAACACACTCACTGCAGAAACCAAACAGTTACACTTGTTTAAATACAAAAAGACTGTTTAATGCCAGACATGTGTTACCCCCTAATCTGGTGGACCAATCTCGGCATACAATACAAGGTGGCCTTGTTCTGGACAATGACATGGGGGGGGGGGGACAAAACACACTCACTGCAGATTCCAAACAGTTACACTTGTTTAAATACAAAAAGACTGTTTAATGCCAGACATGTGTTACCCCCTAATCTGGTGGACCAATCTCAGCATACAATACAAGGTGGCCTTGTTCTGGACAATGACATGGGGGGGGGACAAAACACACTCACTGCAGATTCCAAACAGTTACACTTGTTTAAATACAAAAAGACTGTTTAATGCCAGACATGTGTTACCCCCTAATCTGGTGGACCAATCTCAGCATACAATACAAGGTGGCCTTGTTCTGGACAATGACATGGGGGGGGGACAAAACACACTCACTGCAGATTCCAAACAGTTACACTTGTTTAAATACAAAAAGACTGTTTAATGCCAGACATGTGTTACCCCCTAATCTGGTGGACCAATCTCAGCATACAATACAAGGTGGCCTTGTTCTGGACAATGACATGGGGGGGACAAAACACACTCACTGCAGATTCCAAACAGTTACACTTGTTTAAATACAAAAAGACTGTTTAATGCCAGACATGTGTTACCCCCTAATCTGGTGGACCAATCTCAGCATACAATACAAGGTGGCCTTGTTCTGGACAATGACATGGGGGGGGGACAAAACACACTCACTGCAGATTCCAAACAGTTACACTTGTTTAAATACAAAAAGACTGTTTAATGCCAGACATGTGTTACCCCCTAATCTGGTGGACCAATCTCAGCATACAACACAAGGTGGCCTTGTTCTGGACAATGACATGGGGGGGGGGACAAAACACACTCACTGCAGTGCAGATTCCAAACAGTTACACTTGTTTAAATACAAAAAGACTGTTTAATGCCAGACATGTGTTACCCCCCCCTAATCTGGTGGACCAATCTCAGCATACAACACAAGGTGGCCTTGTTCTGGACAATGACATGGGGGGGACAAAACACACTCACTGCAGATTCCAAACAGTTACACTTGTTTAAATACAAAAAGACTGTTTAATGCCAGACATGTGTTACCCCCTAATCTGGTGGACCAATCTCAGCATACAATACAAGGTGGCCTTGTTCTGGACAATGACATGGGGGGGGGGGACAAAATACACTCACTGCAGATTCCAAACAGTTACACTTGTTTAAATACAAAAAGACTGTTTAATGCCAGACATGTGTTACCCCTAATCTGGTGGACCAATCTCAGCATACAATACAAGGTGGCCTTGTTCTGGACAATGACATGGGGGGGGGGGGACAAAACACACTCACTGCAGATTCCAAACAGTTACACTTGTTTAAATACAAAAAGACTGTTTAATGCCAGACATGTGTTACCCCCTAATCTGGTGGACCAATCTCAGCATACAATACAAGGTGGCCTTGTTCTGGACAATGACATGGGGGGGGACAAAACACACTCACTGCAGATTCCAAACAGTTACACTTGTTTAAATACAAAAAGACTGTTTAATGCCAGACATGTGTTACCCCCTAATCTGGTGGACCAATCTCAGCATACAACACAAGGTGGCCTTGTTCTGGACAATGACATGGGGGGGGGGGACAAAACACACTCACTGCAGATTCCAAACAGTTACACTTGTTTAAATACAAAAAGACTGTTTAATGCCAGACATGTGTTACCCCCTAATCTGGTGGACCAATCTCAGCATACAACACAAGGTGGCCTTGTTCTGGACAATGACATGGGGGGGACAAAACACACTCACTGCAGATTCCAAACAGTTACACTTGTTTAAATACAAAAAGACTGTTTAATGCCAGACATGTGTTACCCCCTAATCTGGTGGACCAATCTCAGCATACAATACAAGGTGGCCTTGTTCTGGACAATGACATGGGGGGACAAAACACACTCACTGCAGAAACCAAACAGTTACACTTGTTTAAATACAAAAAGACTGTTTAATGCCAGACATGTGTTACCCCCTAATCTGGTGGACCAATCTCGGCATACAATACAAGGTGGCCTTGTTCTGGACAATGACATGGAGGGGGGACAAAACACACTCACTGCAGATTCCAAACAGTTACACTTGTTTAAATACAAAAAGACTGTTTAATGCCAGACATGTGTTACCCCCTAATCTGGTGGACCAATCTCAGCATACAATACAAGGTGGCCTTGTTCTGGACAATGACATGGGGGGGGACAAAACACACTCACTGCAGATTCCAAACAGTTACACTTGTTTAAATACAAAAAGACTGTTTAATGCCAGACATGTGTTACCCCCTAATCTGGTGGACCAATCTCAGCATACAATACAAGGTGGCCTTGTTCTGGACAATGACATGGGGGGGGGGGACAAAACACACTCACTGCAGATTCCAAACAGTTACACTTGTTTAAATACAAAAAGACTGTTTAATGCCAGACATGTGTTACCCCCTAATCTGGTGGACCAATCTCAGCATACAATACAAGGTGGCCTTGTTCTGGACAATGACATGGGGGGGGGACAAAACACACTCACTGCAGATTCCAAACAGTTACACTTGTTTAAATACAAAAAGACTGTTTAATGCCAGACATGTGTTACCCCCTAATCTGGTGGACCAATCTCAGCATACAATACAAGGTGGCCTTGTTCTGGACAATGACATGGGGGGGACAAAACACACTCACTGCAGATTCCAAACAGTTACACTTGTTTAAATACAAAAAGACTGTTTAATGCCAGACATGTGTTACCCCCTAATCTGGTGGACCAATCTCAGCATACAACACAAGGTGGCCTTGTTCTGGACAATGACATGGGGGGGACAAAACACACTCACTGCAGATTCCAAACAGTTACACTTGTTTAAATACAAAAAGACTGTTTAATGCCAGACATGTGTTACCCCCTAATCTGGTGGACCAATCTCAGCATACAATACAAGGTGGCCTTGTTCTGGACAATGACATGGGGGGGACAAAACACACTCACTGCAGATTCCAAACAGTTACACTTGTTTAAATACAAAAAGACTGTTTAATGCCAGACATGTGTTACCCCCTAATCTGGTGGACCAATCTCAGCATACAATACAAGGTGGCCTTGTTCTGGACAATGACATGGGGGGGGGGACAAAACACACTCACTGCAGATTCCAAACAGTTACACTTGTTTAAATACAAAAAGACTGTTTAATGCCAGACATGTGTTACCCCCTAATCTGGTGGACCAATCTCAGCATACAATACAAGGTGGCCTTGTTCTGGACAATGACATGGGGGGGGGGACAAAACACACTCACTGCAGATTCCAAACAGTTACACTTGTTTAAATACAAAAAGACTGTTTAATGCCAGACATGTGTTACCCCCTAATCTGGTGGACCAATCTCAGCATACAATACAAGGTGGCCTTGTTCTGGACAATGACATGGGGGGGGGACAAAACACACTCACTGCAGATTCCAAACAGTTACACTTGTTTAAATACAAAAAGACTGTTTAATGCCAGACATGTGTTACCCCCTAATCTGGTAGACCAATCTCAGCATACAATACAAGGTGGCCTTGTTCTGGACAATGACATGGGGGGGGGGACAAAACACACTCACTGCAGTGCAGATTCCAAACAGTTACACTTGTTTAAATACAAAAAGACTGTTTAATGCCAGACATGTGTTACCCCCCCCTAATCTGGTGGACCAATCTCAGCATACAACACAAGGTGGCCTTGTTCTGGACAATGACATGGGGGGGACAAAACACACTCACTGCAGATTCCAAACAGTTACACTTGTTTAAATACAAAAAGACTGTTTAATGCCAGACATGTGTTACCCCCTAATCTGGTGGACCAATCTCAGCATACAATACAAGGTGGCCTTGTTCTGGACAATGACATGGGGGGGGGGGGACAAAACACACTCACTGCAGATTCCAAACAGTTACACTTGTTTAAATACAAAAAGACTGTTTAATGCCAGACATGTGTTACCCCCTAATCTGGTGGACCAATCTCAGCATACAACACAAGGTGGCCTTGTTCTGGACAATGACATGGGGGGGGGGGACAAAACACACTCACTGCAGTGCAGATTCCAAACAGTTACACTTGTTTAAATACAAAAAGACTGTTTAATGCCAGACATGTGTTACCCCCCCCTAATCTGGTGGACCAATCTCAGCATACAACACAAGGTGGCCTTGTTCTGGACAATGACATGGGGGGGGGGGGACAAAACACACTCACTGCAGATTCCAAACAGTTACACTTGTTTAAATACAAAAAGACTGTTTAATGCCAGACATGTGTTACCCCCTAATCTGGTGGACCAATCTCAGCATACAACACAAGGTGGCCTTGTTCTGGACAATGACATGGGGGGGGGGACAAAACACACTCACTGCAGTGCAGATTCCAAACAGTTACACTTGTTTAAATACAAAAAGACTGTTTAATGCCAGACATGTGTTACCCCCCCCCCCTAATCTGGTGGACCAATCTCAGCATACAACACAAGGTGGCCTTGTTCTGGACAATGACATGGGGGGGACAAAACACACTCACTGCAGATTCCAAACAGTTACACTTGTTTAAATACAAAAAGACTGTTTAATGCCAGACATGTGTTACCCCCTAATCTGGTGGACCAATCTCAGCATACAATACAAGGTGGCCTTGTTCTGGACAATGACATGGGGGGGGGGGGGACAAAACACACTCACTGCAGATTCCAAACAGTTACACTTGTTTAAATACAAAAAGACTGTTTAATGCCAGACATGTGTTACCCCCTAATCTGGTGGACCAATCTCAGCATACAATACAAGGTGGCCTTGTTCTGGACAATGACATGGGGGGGGGATAAAACACACTCACTGCAGATTCCAAACAGTTACACTTGTTTAAATACAAAAAGACTGTTTAATGCCAGACATGTGTTACCCCCTAATCTGGTGGACCAATCTCAGCATACAATACAAGGTGGCCTTGTTCTGGACAATGACATGGGGGGGGGACAAAACACACTCACTGCAGATTCCAAACAGTTACACTTGTTTAAATACAAAAAGACTGTTTAATGCCAGACATGTGTTACCCCCTAATCTGGTGGACCAATCTCAGCATACAACACAAGGTGGCCTTGTTCTGGACAATGACATGGGGGGGGGACAAAACACACTCACTGCAGATTCCAAACAGTTACACTTGTTTAAATACAAAAAGACTGTTTAATGCCAGACATGTGTTACCCCCTAATCTGGTGGACCAATCTCAGCATACAACACAAGGTGGCCTTGTTCTGGACAATGACATGGGGGGGACAAAACACACTCACTGCAGATTCCAAACAGTTACACTTGTTTAAATACAAAAAGACTGTTTAATGCCAGACATGTGTTACCCCCTAATCTGGTGGACCAATCTCAGCATACAATACAAGGTGGCCTTGTTCTGGACAATGACATGGGGGGGACAAAACACACTCACTGCAGAAACCAAACAGTTACACTTGTTTAAATACAAAAAGACTGTTTAATGCCAGACATGTGTTACCCCCTAATCTGGTGGACCAATCTCGGCATACAATACAAGGTGGCCTTGTTCTGGACAATGACATGGGGGGGGGACAAAACACACTCACTGCAGATTCCAAACAGTTACACTTGTTTAAATACAAAAAGACTGTTTAATGCCAGACATGTGTTACCCCCTAATCTGGTGGACCAATCTCAGCATACAATACAAGGTGGCCTTGTTCTGGACAATGACATGGTGGGGGGGGACAAAACACACTCACTGCAGATTCCAAACAGTTACACTTGTTTAAATACAAAAAGACTGTTTAATGCCAGACATGTGTTACCCCTAATCTGGTGGACCAATCTCAGCATACAATACAAGGTGGCCTTGTTCTGGACAATGACATGGGGGGGACAAAACACACTCACTGCAGATTCCAAACAGTTACACTTGTTTAAATACAAAAAGACTGTTTAATGCCAGACATGTGTTACCCCCTAATCTGGTGGACCAATCTCAGCATACAACACAAGGTGGCCTTGTTCTGGACAATGACATGGGGGGGACAAAACACACTCACTGCAGATTCCAAACAGTTACACTTGTTTAAATACAAAAAGACTGTTTAATGCCAGACATGTGTTACCCCCTAATCTGGTGGACCAATCTCAGCATACAATACAAGGTGGCCTTGTTCTGGACAATGACATGGGGGGGACAAAACACACTCACTGCAGAAACCAAACAGTTACACTTGTTTAAATACAAAAAGACTGTTTAATGCCAGACATGTGTTACCCCCTAATCTGGTGGACCAATCTCGGCATACAATACAAGGTGGCCTTGTTCTGGACAATGACATGGGGGGGGACAAAACACACTCACTGCAGATTCCAAACAGTTACACTTGTTTAAATACAAAAAGACTGTTTAATGCCAGACATGTGTTACCCCCTAATCTGGTGGACCAATCTCGGCATACAATACAAGGTGGCCTTGTTCTGGACAATGACATGGGGGGGGACAAAACACACTCACTGCAGATTCCAAACAGTTACACTTGTTTAAATACAAAAAGACTGTTTAATGCCAGACATGTGTTACCCCCTAATCTGGTGGACCAATCTCAGCATACAATACAAGGTGGCCTTGTTCTGGACAATGACATGGGGGGGACAAAACACACTCACTGCAGATTCCAAACAGTTTACACTTGTTTAAATACAAAAAGACTGTTTAATGCCAGACATGTGTTACCCCCTAATCTGGTGGACCAATCTCAGCATACAACACAAGGTGGCCTTGTTCTGGACAATGACATGGGGGGGACAAAACACACTCACTGCAGATTCCAAACAGTTACACTTGTTTAAATACAAAAAGACTGTTTAATGCCAGACATGTGTTACCCCCTAATCTGGTGGACCAATCTCAGCATACAATACAAGGTGGCCTTGTTCTGGACAATGACATGGGGGGGACAAAACACACTCACTGCAGATTCCAAACAGTTACACTTGTTTAAATACAAAAAGACTGTTTAATGCCAGACATGTGTTACCCCCTAATCTGGTGGACCAATCTCAGCATACAATACAAGGTGGCCTTGTTCTGGACAATGACATGGGGGGGGGACAAAACACACTCACTGCAGATTCCAAACAGTTACACTTGTTTAAATACAAAAAGACTGTTTAATGCCAGACATGTGTTACCCCCTAATCTGGTGGACCAATCTCAGCATACAATACAAGGTGGCCTTGTTCTGGACAATGACATGGGGGGGGGGGGGACAAAACACACTCACTGCAGATTCCAAACAGTTACACTTGTTTAAATACAAAAAGACTGTTTAATGCCAGACATGTGTTACCCCCTAATCTGGTGGACCAATCTCAGCATACAATACAAGGTGGCCTTGTTCTGGACAATGACATGGGGGGGGGACAAAACACACTCACTGCAGATTCCAAACAGTTACACTTGTTTAAATACAAAAAGACTGTTTAATGCCAGACATGTGTTACCCCCTAATCTGGTGGACCAATCTCAGCATACAATACAAGGTGGCCTTGTTCTGGACAATGACATGGGGGGGGGACAAAACACACTCACTGCAGATTCCAAACAGTTACACTTGTTTAAATACAAAAAGACTGTTTAATGCCAGACATGTGTTACCCCCTAATCTGGTGGACCAATCTCAGCATACAATACAAGGTGGCCTTGTTCTGGACAATGACATGGGGGGGGGGACAAAACACACTCACTGCAGATTCCAAACAGTTACACTTGTTTAAATACAAAAAGACTGTTTAATGCCAGACATGTGTTACCCCTAATCTGGTGGACCAATCTCAGCATACAATACAAGGTGGCCTTGTTCTGGACAATGACATGGGGGGGACAAAACACACTCACTGCAGATTCCAAACAGTTACACTTGTTTAAATACAAAAAGACTGTTTAATGCCAGACATGTGTTACCCCCTAATCTGGTGGACCAATCTCAGCATACAACACAAGGTGGCCTTGTTCTGGACAATGACATGGGGGGGACAAAACACACTCACTGCAGATTCCAAACAGTTACACTTGTTTAAATACAAAAAGACTGTTTAATGCCAGACATGTGTTACCCCCTAATCTGGTGGACCAATCTCGGCATACAATACAAGGTGGCCTTGTTCTGGACAATGACATGGGGGGGGGGGACAAAACACACTCACTGCAGATTCCAAACAGTTACACTTGTTTAAATACAAAAAGACTGTTTAATGCCAGACATGTGTTACCCCCTAATCTGGTGGACCAATCTCAGCATACAATACAAGGTGGCCTTGTTCTGGACAATGACATGGGGGGGGGACAAAACACACTCACTGCAGATTCCAAACAGTTACACTTGTTTAAATACAAAAAGACTGTTTAATGCCAGACATGTGTTACCCCCTAATCTGGTGGACCAATCTCAGCATACAATACAAGGTGGCCTTGTTCTGGACAATGACATGGGGGGGGGGACAAAACACACTCACTGCAGATTCCAAACAGTTACACTTGTTTAAATACAAAAAGACTGTTTAATGCCAGACATGTGTTACCCCTAATCTGGTGGACCAATCTCAGCATACAATACAAGGTGGCCTTGTTCTGGACAATGACATGGGGGGGACAAAACACACTCACTGCAGATTCCAAACAGTTACACTTGTTTAAATACAAAAAGACTGTTTAATGCCAGACATGTGTTACCCCTAATCTGGTGGACCAATCTCAGCATACAATACAAGGTGGCCTTGTTCTGGACAATGACATGGGGGGGGGGGACAAAACACACTCACTGCAGATTCCAAACAGTTACACTTGTTTAAATACAAAAAGACTGTTTAATGCCAGACATGTGTTACCCCCTAATCTGGTGGACCAATCTCAGCATACAACACAAGGTGGCCTTGTTCTGGACAATGACATGGGGGGGGGGACAAAACACACTCACTGCAGTGCAGATTCCAAACAGTTACACTTGTTTAAATACAAAAAGACTGTTTAATGCCAGACATGTGTTACCCCCCCCCTAATCTGGTGGACCAATCTCAGCATACAACACAAGGTGGCCTTGTTCTGGACAATGACATGGGGGGGACAAAACACACTCACTGCAGATTCCAAACAGTTACACTTGTTTAAATACAAAAAGACTGTTTAATGCCAGACATGTGTTACCCCCTAATCTGGTGGACCAATCTCAGCATACAATACAAGGTGGCCTTGTTCTGGACAATGACATGGGGGGGGGGGACAAAACACACTCACTGCAGATTCCAAACAGTTACACTTGTTTAAATACAAAAAGACTGTTTAATGCCAGACATGTGTTACCCCCTAATCTGGTGGACCAATCTCAGCATACAATACAAGGTGGCCTTGTTCTGGACAATGACATGGGGGGGGGGACAAAACACACTCACTGCAGATTCCAAACAGTTACACTTGTTTAAATACAAAAAGACTGTTTAATGCCAGACATGTGTTACCCCTAATCTGGTGGACCAATCTCAGCATACAATACAAGGTGGCCTTGTTCTGGACAATGACATGGGGGGGGGACAAAACACACTCACTGCAGATTCCAAACAGTTACACTTGTTTAAATACAAAAAGACTGTTTAATGCCAGACATGTGTTACCCCCTAATCTGGTGGACCAATCTCAGCATACAACACAAGGTGGCCTTGTTCTGGACAATGACATGGGGGGGGGGACAAAACACACTCACTGCAGATTCCAAACAGTTACACTTGTTTAAATACAAAAAGACTGTTTAATGCCAGACATGTGTTACCCCCTAATCTGGTGGACCAATCTCAGCATACAACACAAGGTGGCCTTGTTCTGGACAATGACATGGGGGGGACAAAACACACTCACTGCAGATTCCAAACAGTTACACTTGTTTAAATACAAAAAGACTGTTTAATGCCAGACATGTGTTACCCCCTAATCTGGTGGACCAATCTCAGCATACAATACAAGGTGGCCTTGTTCTGGACAATGACATGGGGGGGACAAAACACACTCACTGCAGAAACCAAACAGTTACACTTGTTTAAATACAAAAAGACTGTTTAATGCCAGACATGTGTTACCCCCTAATCTGGTGGACCAATCTCGGCATACAATACAAGGTGGCCTTGTTCTGGACAATGACATGGGGGGGGGACAAAACACACTCACTGCAGATTCCAAACAGTTACACTTGTTTAAATACAAAAAGACTGTTTAATGCCAGACATGTGTTACCCCCTAATCTGGTGGACCAATCTCAGCATACAATACAAGGTGGCCTTGTTCTGGACAATGACATGGGGGGGGGGACAAAACACACTCACTGCAGATTCCAAACAGTTACACTTGTTTAAATACAAAAAGACTGTTTAATGCCAGACATGTGTTACCCCCTAATCTGGTGGACCAATCTCAGCATACAATACAAGGTGGCCTTGTTCTGGACAATGACATGGGGGGGGGACAAAACACACTCACTGCAGATTCCAAACAGTTACACTTGTTTAAATACAAAAAGACTGTTTAATGCCAGACATGTGTTACCCCCTAATCTGGTGGACCAATCTCAGCATACAACACAAGGTGGCCTTGTTCTGGACAATGACATGGGGGGGGGGGGGACAAAACACACTCACTGCAGATTCCAAACAGTTACACTTGTTTAAATACAAAAAGACTGTTTAATGCCAGACATGTGTTACCCCCTAATCTGGTGGACCAATCTCAGCATACAACACAAGGTGGCCTTGTTCTGGACAATGACATGGGGGGGACAAAACACACTCACTGCAGATTCCAAACAGTTACACTTGTTTAAATACAAAAAGACTGTTTAATGCCAGACATGTGTTACCCCCTAATCTGGTGGACCAATCTCAGCATACAATACAAGGTGGCCTTGTTCTGGACAATGACATGGGGGGACAAAACACACTCACTGCAGAAACCAAACAGTTACACTTGTTTAAATACAAAAAGACTGTTTAATGCCAGACATGTGTTACCCCCTAATCTGGTGGACCAATCTCGGCATACAATACAAGGTGGCCTTGTTCTGGACAATGACATGGGGGGGGGACAAAACACACTCACTGCAGATTCCAAACAGTTACACTTGTTTAAATACAAAAAGACTGTTTAATGCCAGACATGTGTTACCCCCTAATCTGGTGGACCAATCTCAGCATACAATACAAGGTGGCCTTGTTCTGGACAATGACATGGGGGGGGGGACAAAACACACTCACTGCAGATTCCAAACAGTTACACTTGTTTAAATACAAAAAGACTGTTTAATGCCAGACATGTGTTACCCCTAATCTGGTGGACCAATCTCAGCATACAATACAAGGTGGCCTTGTTCTGGACAATGACATGGGGGGGGGACAAAACACACTCACTGCAGATTCCAAACAGTTACACTTGTTTAAATACAAAAAGACTGTTTAATGCCAGACATGTGTTACCCCTAATCTGGTGGACCAATCTCAGCATACAATACAAGGTGGCCTTGTTCTGGACAATGACATGGGGGGGACAAAACACACTCACTGCAGATTCCAAACAGTTACACTTGTTTAAATACAAAAAGACTGTTTAATGCCAGACATGTGTTACCCCCTAATCTGGTGGACCAATCTCAGCATACAATACAAGGTGGCCTTGTTCTGGACAATGACATGGGGGGGACAAAACACACTCACTGCAGATTCCAAACAGTTACACTTGTTTAAATACAAAAAGACTGTTTAATGCCAGACATGTGTTACCCCCTAATCTGGTGGACCAATCTCAGCATACAATACAAGGTGGCCTTGTTCTGGACAATGACATGGGGGGGGGACAAAACACACTCACTGCAGATTCCAAACAGTTACACTTGTTTAAATACAAAAAGACTGTTTAATGCCAGACATGTGTTACCCCTAATCTGGTGGACCAATCTCAGCATACAATACAAGGTGGCCTTGTTCTGGACAATGACATGGGGGGGGGACAAAACACACTCACTGCAGATTCAAAACAGTTACACTTGTTTAAATACAAAAAGACTGTTTAATGCCAGACATGTGTTACCCCCTAATCTGGTGGACCAATCTCAGCATACAATACAAGGTGGCCTTGTTCTGGACAATGACATGGGGGGGGACAAAACACACTCACTGCAGATTCCAAACAGTTACACTTGTTTAAATACAAAAAGACTGTTTAATGCCAGACATGTGTTACCCCCTAATCTGGTGGACCAATCTCAGCATACAATACAAGGTGGCCTTGTTCTGGACAATGACATGGGGGGGGGGACAAAACACACTCACTGCAGATTCCAAACAGTTACACTTGTTTAAATACAAAAAGACTGTTTAATGCCAGACATGTGTTACCCCCTAATCTGGTGGACCAATCTCAGCATACAATACAAGGTGGCCTTGTTCTGGACAATGACATGGGGGGGGGGACAAAACACACTCACTGCAGATTCCAAACAGTTACACTTGTTTAAATACAAAAGACTGTTTAATGCCAGACATGTGTTACCCCCCCTAATCTGGTGGACCAATCTCAGCATACAACACAAGGTGGCCTTGTTCTGGACAATGACATGGGGGGGACAAAACACACTCACTGCAGATTCCAAACAGTTACACTTGTTTAAATACAAAAAGACTGTTTAATGCCAGACATGTGTTACCCCTAATCTGGTGGACCAATCTCAGCATACAATACAAGGTGGCCTTGTTCTGGACAATGACATGGGGGGGACAAAACACACTCACTGCAGATTCCAAACAGTTACACTTGTTTAAATACAAAAAGACTGTTTAATGCCAGACATGTGTTACCCCCTAATCTGGTGGACCAATCTCAGCATACAACACAAGGTGGCCTTGTTCTGGACAATGACATGGGGGGGGGACAAAACACACTCACTGCAGTGCAGATTCCAAACAGTTACACTTGTTTAAATACAAAAAGACTGTTTAATGCCAGACATGTGTTACCCCCCCTAATCTGGTGGACCAATCTCAGCATACAACACAAGGTGGCCTTGTTCTGGACAATGACATGGGGGGGGGGACAAAACACACTCACTGCAGATTCCAAACAGTTACACTTGTTTAAATACAAAAAGACTGTTTAATGCCAGACATGTGTTACCCCCTAATCTGGTGGACCAATCTCAGCATACAACACAAGGTGGCCTTGTTCTGGACAATGACATGGGGGGGGGACAAAACACACTCACTGCAGTGCAGATTCCAAACAGTTACACTTGTTTAAATACAAAAAGACTGTTTAATGCCAGACATGTGTTACCCCCCCCCTAATCTGGTGGACCAATCTCAGCATACAACACAAGGTGGCCTTGTTCTGGACAATGACATGGGGGGGACAAAACACACTCACTGCAGATTCCAAACAGTTACACTTGTTTAAATACAAAAAGACTGTTTAATGCCAGACATGTGTTACCCCCTAATCTGGTGGACCAATTCAGCATACAATACAAGGTGGCCTTGTTCTGGACAATGACATGGGGGGGGGGACAAAACACACTCACTGCAGATTCCAAACAGTTACACTTGTTTAAATACAAAAAGACTGTTTAATGCCAGACATGTGTTACCCCTAATCTGGTGGACCAATCTCAGCATACAATACAAGGTGGCCTTGTTCTGGACAATGACATGGGGGGGGGGATAAAACACACTCACTGCAGATTCCAAACAGTTACACTTGTTTAAATACAAAAAGACTGTTTAATGCCAGACATGTGTTACCCTAATCTGGTGGACCAATCTCAGCATACAATACAAGGTGGCCTTGTTCTGGACAATGACATGGGGGGGGGACAAAACACACTCACTGCAGATTCCAAACAGTTACACTTGTTTAAATACAAAAAGACTGTTTAATGCCAGACATGTGTTACCCCCTAATCTGGTGGACCAATCTCAGCATACAACACAAGGTGGCCTTGTTCTGGACAATGACATGGGGGGGGGGGGACAAAACACACTCACTGCAGATTCCAAACAGTTACACTTGTTTAAATACAAAAAGACTGTTTAATGCCAGACATGTGTTACCCCCTTATTTGGTGGACCAATCTCAGCATACAACACAAGGTGGCCTTGTTCTGGACAATGACATGGGGGGGACAAAACACACTCACTGCAGATTCCAAACAGTTACACTTGTTTAAATACAAAAAGACTGTTTAATGCCAGACATGTGTTACCCCTAATCTGGTGGACCAATCTCAGCATACAATACAAGGTGGCCTTGTTCTGGACAATGACATGGGGGGACAAAACACACTCACTGCAGAAACCAAACAGTTACACTTGTTTAAATACAAAAAGACTGTTTAATGCCAGACATGTG
This sequence comes from Platynereis dumerilii, assembly GCA_026936325.1. Lineage (NCBI taxonomy): Eukaryota > Metazoa > Annelida > Polychaeta > Phyllodocida > Nereididae > Platynereis > Platynereis dumerilii. The sequence continues at coordinate 975,912 of JAPTHN010000104.1, read as the reverse complement.
TTACCCCCTAATCTGGTGGACCAATCTCGGCATACAATACAAGGTGGCCTTGTTCTGGACAATGACATGGGGGGGGGGACAAAACACACTCACTGCAGATTCCAAACAGTTACACTTGTTTAAATACAAAAAGACTGTTTAATGCCAGACATGTGTTACCCCCTAATCTGGTGGACCAATCTCAGCATACAATACAAGGTGGCCTTGTTCTGGACAATGACATGGGGGGGGGGGACAAAACACACTCACTGCAGATTCCAAACAGTTACACTTGTTTAAATACAAAAAGACTGTTTAATGCCAGACATGTGTTACCCCCTAATCTGGTGGACCAATCTCAGCATACAATACAAGGTGGCCTTGTTCTGGACAATGACATGGGGGGGACAAAACACACTCACTGCAGATTCCAAACAGTTACACTTGTTTAAATACAAAAAGACTGTTTAATGCCAGACATGTGTTACCCCCTAATCTGGTGGACCAATCTCAGCATACAACACAAGGTGGCCTTGTTCTGGACAATGACATGGGGGGGACAAAACACACTCACTGCAGATTCCAAACAGTTACACTTGTTTAAATACAAAAAGACTGTTTAATGCCAGACATGTGTTACCCCCTAATCTGGTGGACCAATCTCAGCATACAATACAAGGTGGCCTTGTTCTGGACAATGACATGGGGGGGACAAAACACACTCACTGCAGATTCCAAACAGTTACACTTGTTTAAATACAAAAAGACTGTTTAATGCCAGACATGTGTTACCCCCTAATCTGGTGGACCAATCTCAGCATACAATACAAGGTGGCCTTGTTCTGGACAATGACATGGGGGGGGGACAAAACACACTCACTGCAGATTCCAAACAGTTACACTTGTTTAAATACAAAAAGACTGTTTAATGCCAGACATGTGTTACCCCTAATCTGGTGGACCAATCTCAGCATACAATACAAGGTGGCCTTGTTCTGGACAATGACATGGGGGGGGGACAAAACACACTCACTGCAGATTCCAAACAGTTACACTTGTTTAAATACAAAAAGACTGTTTAATGCCAGACATGTGTTACCCCTAATCTGGTGGACCAATCTCAGCATACAATACAAGGTGGCCTTGTTCTGGACTATGACATGGGGGGGGGACAAAACACACTCACTGCAGATTCCAAACAGTTACACTTGTTTAAATACAAAAAGACTGTTTAATGCCAGACATGTGTTACCCCCTAATCTGGTGGACCAATCTCAGCATACAATACAAGGTGGCCTTGTTCTGGACAATGACATGGGGGGGGGGACAAAACACACTCACTGCAGATTCCAAACAGTTACACTTGTTTAAATACAAAAAGACTGTTTAATGCCAGACATGTGTTACCCCCTAATCTGGTGGACCAATCTCAGCATACAATACAAGGTGGCCTTGTTCTGGACAATGACATGGGGGGGGGGACAAAACACACTCACTGCAGATTCCAAACAGTTACACTTGTTTAAATACAAAAAGACTGTTTAATGCCAGACATGTGTTACCCCTAATCTGGTGGACCAATCTCAGCATACAATACAAGGTGGCCTTGTTCTGGACAATGACATGGGGGGGACAAAACACACTCACTGCAGATTCCAAACAGTTACACTTGTTTTAATACAAAAAGACTGTTTAATGCCAGACATGTGTTACCCCCTAATCTGGTGGACCAATCTCAGCATACAACACAAGGTGGCCTTGTTCTGGACAATGACATGGGGGGGACAAAACACACTCACTGCAGATTCCAAACAGTTACACTTGTTTAAATACAAAAAGACTGTTTAATGCCAGACATGTGTTACCCCCTAATCTGGTGGACCAATCTCAGCATACAATACAAGGTGGCCTTGTTCTGGACAATGACATGGGGGGGACAAAACACACTCACTGCAGATTCCAAACAGTTACACTTGTTTAAATACAAAAAGACTGTTTAATGCCAGACATGTGTTACCCCTAATCTGGTGGACCAATCTCAGCATACAATACAAGGTGGCCTTGTTCTGGACAATGACATGGGGGGGGGGACAAAACACACTCACTGCAGATTCCAAACAGTTACACTTGTTTAAATACAAAAAGACTGTTTAATGCCAGACATGTGTTACCCCCTAATCTGGTGGACCAATCTCAGCATACAATACAAGGTGGCCTTGTTCTGGACAATGACATGGGGGGGGGGGGGACAAAACACACTCACTGCAGATTCCAAACAGTTACACTTGTTTAAATACAAAAAGACTGTTTAATGCCAGACATGTGTTACCCCTAATCTGGTGGACCAATCTCAGCATACAATACAAGGTGGCCTTGTTCTGGACAATGACATGGGGGGGGGGACAAACACACTCACTGCAGATTCCAAACAGTTACACTTGTTTAAATACAAAAAGACTGTTTAATGCCAGACATGTGTTACCCCCTAATCTGGTGGACCAATCTCAGCATACAATACAAGGTGGCCTTGTTCTGGACAATGACATGGGGGGGGGGGACAAAACACACTCACTGCAGATTCCAAACAGTTACACTTGTTTAAATACAAAAAGACTGTTTAATGCCAGACATGTGTTACCCCCTAATCTGGTGGACCAATCTCAGCATACAATACAAGGTGGCCTTGTTCTGGACAATGACATGGGGGGGGGACAAAACACACTCACTGCAGATTCCAAACAGTTACACTTGTTTAAATACAAAAAGACTGTTTAATGCCAGACATGTGTTACCCCCTAATCTGGTGGACCAATCTCAGCATACAATACAAGGTGGCCTTGTTCTGGACAATGACATGGGGGGGGGGACAAAACACACTCACTGCAGATTCCAAACAGTTACACTTGTTTAAATACAAAAAGACTGTTTAATGCCAGACATGTGTTACCCCCTAATCTGGTGGACCAATCTCAGCATACAATACAAGGTGGCCTTGTTCTGGACAATGACATGGGGGGGGGACAAAACACACTCACTGCAGATTCCAAACAGTTACACTTGTTTAAATACAAAAAGACTGTTTAATGCCAGACATGTGTTACCCCCTAATCTGGTGGACCAATCTCAGCATACAATACAAGGTGGCCTTGTTCTGGACAATGACATGGGGGGGGGACAAAACACACTCACTGCAGATTCCAAACAGTTACACTTGTTTAAATACAAAAAGACTGTTTAATGCCAGACATGTGTTACCCCCTAATCTGGTGGACCAATCTCAGCATACAATACAAGGTGGCCTTGTTCTGGACAATGACATGGGGGGGGGGGACAAAACACACTCACTGCAGATTCCAAACAGTTACACTTGTTTAAATACAAAAAGACTGTTTAATGCCAGACATGTGTTACCCCCTAATCTGGTGGACCAATCTCAGCATACAATACAAGGTGGCCTTGTTCTGGACAATGACATGGGGGGGGGACAAAACACACTCACTGCAGATTCCAAACAGTTACACTTGTTTAAATACAAAAAGACTGTTTAATGCCAGACATGTGTTACCCCTAATCTGGTGGACCAATCTCAGCATACAATACAAGGTGGCCTTGTTCTGGACAATGACATGGGGGGGGGGACAAAACACACTCACTGCAGATTCCAAACAGTTACACTTGTTTAAATACAAAAAGACTGTTTAATGCCAGACATGTGTTACCCCCTAATCTGGTGGACCAATCTCAGCATACAACACAGGTGGCCTTGTTCTGGACAATGACATGGGGGGGACAAAACACACTCACTGCAGATTCCAAACAGTTACACTTGTTTAAATACAAAAGACTGTTTAATGCCAGACATGTGTTACCCCCTAATCTGGTGGACCAATCTCAGCATACAATACAAGGTGGCCTTGTTCTGGACAATGACATGGGGGGGGACAAAACACACTCACTGCAGATTCCAAACAGTTACACTTGTTTAAATACAAAAAGACTGTTTAATGCCAGACATGTGTTACCCCCTAATCTGGTGGACCAATCTCAGCATACAATACAAGGTGGCCTTGTTCTGGACAATGACATGGGGGGGGGACAAAACACACTCACTGCAGATTCCAAACAGTTACACTTGTTTAAATACAAAAAGACTGTTTAATGCCAGACATGTGTTACCCCCTAATCTGGTGGACCAATCTCAGCATACAATACAAGGTGACCTTGTTCTGGACAAATGTGTGTGCTTAACTCAGAGATAGATAGGTTGCCAGTTGTCAAGTGGCTGCAATTGCTAAGTTACTTGGCTGTTAGACAAATATTTTGAGGGTTCCCTCATGTAGATGTATAACTGACATAGAAATATTAAGAGGTGTCGAACTAGCTTGGACCTCATTCAGTTGTTTAACTGTATCCTTGTGTAGTAATTATTGATAAACATACCACAAATGACAACATTTAGTCCGGCCATTTCATGTGACCAATGTCAGTCACATTTTCGCTCTTTTGTATTTCTATGGACGGTCAGGCAAGACTGAAAAGATATCTATTTTTAAGAAAAGGACAGACGTACATAGCACAGCACAATACAGGATCAGCACCCGTGATCCACACAAGCAACCTTTTAATACTGTAACACTGGAGTCCTCCATATGGACCAGAGTTATTTCTGAAGACAAGTAGGCTAAAGACTCTGCAAATCACTTAACGGTGAAATTACAGAGCTTTACCTAAATGATGCTAGAAGAAGACACAGGAAATTACTCCGGGAGAGTTTGACCTTTTTTGCCTCGTAAATTCTCCGATGACAAGAAAATAGACTACTTGTTTCAAATGCTTGTGGTACACTCTAAAGCAGACAACACATTTGAGATGACTTGTATCTATTTCAGTTCTTTCATCAACTCATCACTTTGCTAATACAATCTGCAGAAGAAAGTTTACCCTTTGTGTATGGTTATACGCTGCCATTGCCACAGGTATGCAAAAGTGAAAAATTCGACTAGATCAGTAATTATTTCATCTATTTGTACAAATCATTATTGCAATACAATATACCTTTCAGAAAGGGAAGTTTATTTTGAACTTTCAGTTGCCAGGAGATATTGGTGCCATATCTAGGAATATTTTGCCTCATTTTAGGACTTTAAAAAATTGCAATATGAATTCCCCTTTTCAGTATGAGCATACATACTTCATCTTGGGAAAATAGTAGAAGCTTTGCGTATGCAAATACTTCTCTTCATAAAGTCCATAAATCAGCTTCACCTCATGTGTGTCACAGTCCTGGTAGTTTTTGTCACAAATAAACTTTTTGTCATCCAGTTCGAAGTGCAAAGTTTTAGTAATCAAGTGCTAACTAATAGATAATTCAATGACATCTTGCCACCACGCTGGCCATTGCCCTTTTTACTTAGTTGCCTGCGCAACATTCCTGAAGCTACCTTGAATTATTTACTGCAAATTACATGATTACTCAACCGTTAGGCTTAGGTGAAATTAAAGAAAGCTCTTTCGGAGAGAATCAGCAACTGCAGTTCTTTCCTCAAACCTGAAAGACAAGGAAATTACTGAGGAAGTATCTGCCAGAGCTGAAACAGATAAATTGAATGTCCCGTCACTCTTGGGTTCTGTTTTTGTCTTCGAACTTGTTCAAGGATGGCTGCATATAAAGCAGTGCTAGAGGAGGTACTGGTATACCCCAGGGAAGCTGATACAGACTTCACAACCTTGTCCAAAAAACCAAGATAATGTAAGACACAAGGATGAAAAAAGGCATTATTTGTTACGAGATAACAAGTTAATTACCACACCTGTCAAAGTTTCAAAGACAACTGCTAAACTTCATTAAAAACCAAGTCCACTTAAAGGTGGAAGTGAAAACACAACATACAAATTAACAAACAGAATGACAGGTTTCTTTATGCCACCAAAAAATGAGTTATCCTTCCTGCTCTAATTCTCCTTTTCCTACAGTGTATTTTATTTCATAATCAATAATAAGAATAATTCAAGGACAAGGATTGAACTCCATGAAAAGAAGACCATTTAAAAGTGTTATTCAAGGTAAAATGTACAGAAACATCCAAATGTAAAAAACACTGAACGACAGGTTTCATTGAGAAGCAGGCCAATTAATTATCATCAACGATGAGTACAAAGACAAGTGACGGAATTAATTAGAATGATTATCCAATTAAAAGCGATTAAATTTCTCCTTGAAAGCAGGGTTTGTCACCATTATCTCTTTAGTCAAATTCCAGCGACCTTCCTGTTCTCATTCTCCTTTTCCAACCGCGTAATTTATTTCATGATCAATAAGCTAAGTTTTTCAGAATTTTGTATGGCCTTGTAAAAACGGAGTGCAATTTAATGAAAATGTGCCTATCTTAATTTTGCAAATGTGACACCATCTTTAGAATGTTCTTCTTTTTTTATGGTGATTGGCACAACTAAGCTATAAACCCCTTTGTGAAGTCACAGTGATAACGCAAGTCAGTCTTAAAGCAATGTTTAAAGGGTATGACATGACATATTGTAACGCTATCAACATTTATGTTAAGAAGTGACTTCAAATTTCGCCATTTATCCATTTTTCATTAAGCAAAACACATGTCATTAAGCAAAAGACATTTCCGTTGCACGATATCACTGAAGGCCATTACATGATTTCCTAACTGGATGGCGCATTCAATTACAAAATTGTCTGAGAAAAGAAAACTATGTAGAATCAAAAAGGTTTATCTCAATTTCAAACAAATTATAACAGATAGCACTATCCCACCACTTCTCAATTTACAATTTTCTGCTGCATGGTTATTGACATGCTTGCTGCAAACTTCAAAACGATCTTCCTCCCTACACCCTTTTTCCCAACAAGATCACCATAATAATTCTATTGAACTAACGCAGTTCAAAACATATCTTTTCCTGGGGACATTCTCAGATGGACTCAATACAATTCCACACTTGTCTACATTTGCATCTTATTCTATCTTGTCTATTGTTCCACGCAAAGCAGAAAAGACAAACTCTGATTACCCTCAGGTCCTCTACATTGATTCTCAACATTTTCACCCTCCAAGGATCTTCCAAGTTTGTACAAAACAGAAGTGTCTCAGAACTGTGACTCCAATTACAAGCGCAATCACCTCATTTTCCTCCCAGTAACAATTAATAAGTTTGACTTTGTATTGTGATTGGGCTGCTGCATACAAAGTAATTAAAAACATCTATGCTTATCTGAAATCCGGAACAGCCAATTGCAAATTCATCCAGGCCTACATACACATTAAAAGCAAGTAAGTCAGCCGTTCTTCTTGCAATTATGGATCATAAACTGATAGATTTCAAGTATAGTATACAAAATCACTTTAGAGAGAGCCTCAACATGCTTGATTAGCAAACAAAACAAGGGTTTTCAACAACATGAAAAAGTATTTGTCAATTCGGCTGTTAATAGCTTTTATTTGGCTATAATCCCTCTTTTGGACATCAATTTAATCTGCTGACATACAAGCTTTAAGTCAGTCAGTTCAGCTGAGCCAGACCAAGAATGTTTCAAATTGTCAACATGTACAAACAAAGCAAGATAAAATGGTTAACTGCAATGAACATATAAACACAGCTGTAAATATCGCTATTCCCACAGCCTCTATTCTATGATCATGATGCATCATCAGCTATCATGACCAGTGAAGTGCAATTTTGTTGTGATGTGGCCATCTCTTTCCCATATGAAGAGTATCTACTGCAATATTATTAGAGACTTGCTAATGGTATTTTTATCTGCCACATTACAAGAAAATGAAACAACCTGCCAGTCTATACCCTTTTTAAAATAAAATGTTTTGTACTTAATGTTCATATTGTTTTGATTAGTCTGACAATCTCTATTTCACCTGCCTGGCCTCTCTAAATAGACTGGTTTGCCTGGCAATAAATGGGATATCATGATGATGTCAGTAGTTATCTGAAAATTAAACGAGAGGAAACAAGATACTATACGAGGATCGAGGATGGAATTACTGAATTAATCTTTCTACAAGTGGCTGCTTCTCCAATGCTGAAGTGCATTTGGATGCTGCCTTGACAGTTATTAGTACAGTTATCACAAAAAATGATGATAATGGTGGCTTTAGAATACATCTCGGTTTGAGTGAAATTGACCACTTGAAATTGTAATTAAAATTAAATTAATTCAGAAATCAAGTTGTGGTCTAATGTTTGTGTCGTTTAATAAATCTGTACCCTGGAATATGCCCCAGTTGTAATTTGACCAGTCAGACAGGTCAAGTTTGAGACCAAGGTTATCTCTTTCAAGCTTACAAAATTTATTAATGTAAATATCAACTTATCAATACTCCATTAGGCCTGCATAGCGAAGTTCATTTCAATAGAACAGAAGTGACAGAGAACATATCAGAAAAGGGAGACTCAATGACCTGAGGAATGGACAAAACACACACACTGCAGGTTCTAAACAGTTACACTAGTGTCAGCATTTACATACAAAAAGACTGTTTAATGCTAGGCATGTGTGACCCCCTAATCTGGTGGACCAATCTCAGCATGAAATACTGGGTGGACAGTGGGTGGCTTTGTTCGGGACAAATGCATGTGCTTAACTCGGAGATAGATAGGGTGCCAGTTGTCAAATGGCTGCTAATGCCTAGTTACTAGCAAGAAACATATTTTGAGGGTTCACTCATCAGAATGTAAAACTGACACAGAAATATTAACAGGTGTCATTCTACCTTAGACCACATTCATTTGTGTAACTATGTCCTTGTCAATGAGTACTAATTATTGCAAAATATAGGCTTTGACAAATGACAACAAAAAATCCGGCCATTAAGTGTGACCAATTTCGGTAACATTATCGCTCTTTTGTTTTCTTATGGTCAGACAAGACAGACAGGATATTTATTGATAAGAAAAGGACAGACGCCCATAGCTCAGCATAATACAGGTACATATTCTTCTTGGGAAAAATAGTAGAGGCATGGCGTATCCAAACACTTCTTCATAAAGTCAATAAATCAGCTTCAACTCAGGTCTGTGGCAGTTCTGGTTGTTTTTGTCACACATTAACTTTTTGTCATCCAGCACAAAGTGCAAAGTTTTAGTAATCAAGTGTTAACTGATAGA